>APFE030619554.1:387864-432065 GCA_000404065.3 Pinus taeda
TTTTCCTTCAGTTGATGATCTGTATGTGTTGAGCATGTACTTGTATTTATTTTCAGTATTTACATGGTAAATAACTTGTTAATTAACAGAACAAGTAGGAAGAAATAAATCAGAAAGTACATGAAGGATTTCTAATAGATAGACTTAGAAATCCCAACAAGGATGTCTTTGCAAAGTTTTGCACTGGCACTGGGCGATTTGCAGGCTATGTTGTGATTAGAGACAGGGGGCTAAGAAGCCCTATTCTTGTTGGGCAACTCATGGGGCAACAAGTCCTCCTCTACAATAGTTAACCATGAGGCTTCTCTCTCAGATGACTTCATCCTCTTGTTGCGAGAGGAATTGGAGCACATATGGGAATTTGTATAGTGTTAAGAAGAACAGGCTTGAGCAGTCCAGGAAGAGACAATGGTGTATGTGCACACCAACCTTCATCTTATTTACTGGCAGAGGTATGAGTGGTTGAAGGGAAAGACAAAGATGTGAGATGTCTTTCCTGATGATATGGGTTTGGACAACAATGTTGAGTTGGCATTGGCCAACTTGGACCTTAATGACCCAGTGCTAGAGCCTGTCACTTTTGATGATGGTGATACTCTTGAGGGGTCATCCTCCACACCAGTAGATGCAAAAATGACATTGGATACAGAGGAGAGCAGTGGTGACCATGACAATGATGCTGATTTTGATGATGATGATTGATGACTCATGAGTCATGAACTACCTACTACCTTGTAGTTGTTTTGTATTTGCTATTTCCATTTTTCATTGGCATTGCTACTACCTATGTAGCACGTTTTGATTTTGATGACTTGTTGAGAAAACTGCAGTTTCTTGTCTTTCTCCTATTTTGGATCATTGATGAATCTGTCACAATTGTATTTGTATGCATAATGTTACTTTGTAAAACTTACAATTTAAATTTACAATGTAGAATCTAGACCTATGTCTGAATTTGTATCATGAATGAGAATTTGTGTAAGGAATATCTATTTAGTATTAATTTTTAATATATATATATATATATATATATTAATAAAATAATATATAACGTGTTCTACGTGTCCTGTTTCGGGGGGTCAATGTGCCTGCGTCAGACACTCGAATTCCTGTGTGTTTCCCCGTGTCACGTGACTTAGATTTATAATTATTTGAAATATGGCCTTTCACATGTTGGATATGTTGAGATATTCAGTGTTTTAGTCTATATTGGTGCTTCGCCATTTTGAAATTTGTGCTTGGAAATTTTTGCCTATAGAAATAATTTGTTTTCTTTAGAATGATGTTGCTACCTGCTTGTGTTTTCTAAGTTGGTATTCCATCTATATTTATTTTTAGAGACAGCTTTGTGATTGAAGGAAATGAATGCAAAGTAGCAATATACTAAAGTAGGAAAACTTTAGTAACTACAAATTTCTAACTCTGTTTATTTGAATTTCACATTTATTCAAAGTGTGCTGAAGATTATTTATTAAACTGCCGAGACTTAATATTAGCTGAAATCAGGAAAATGCAGTGTTTTGGGATATGAAGTTATCAAATGCTGTCGCTTCTGTACCTATGTTGGTGGGTAGCACAAAGATGAAAGACTTCCCTATCCGCATATAGGACGATAAGTTTTTTAGTTTTGTCTATGCCTGCACTTAGGTTGGAAAGTAGACATGTGTGAATGTCGCTGTGAATTAAATAGCGATATTGAATAGTTAGTGAGCACAATCCTGTTTTTAGATTTGAAGTCATTAAATGCGTTCACTTCTGTATCTATGTTGGTGGGTACCACAAAGGTGGAAAATTTCCCCTATCCACATTTAGGATGATAAGTTTTGTAGTTTTGTTTCTTCCAGCACTTCGGCTGGAAAGTAGATGTGTGAATGCTGCTGTGAATTAAATAGTGATATTTAAAAGTGAGTGAGCACAATTCTTTTTCAGGATTTGAAGTCATTAAATGCTTTCACTTCTGTATCTATGTTGGTGGGTAGCACAAAGATGGATGATTTCCCCTTTCCACGTATAGATAATAGGATGATAAGTTTTCTTAGGTTTGCTTCTGCTGGCACTTAGATTGAAAAGCGGACGTGTGAATGCTGGTGTGAATTAGATAGTGATATTGAAATGTTTCTGGTTTGAATCTTTTTGGAATGTTATGAAGCTTAAATCTCTTGTCAATCATTAAATTATGTTTCCATGGGTTTAAACTTTTACAAGTCTTTTCGATATATCCCTTCAGTTGTGACCATGCCATACTCAACTACTGGCATCTGGGAATTTTGAAATGCAAACCTGGTAAATGATTGTCATTTCAAATTGCTATCTATTGTCAATTTGCATACCTATAAATTATAATGTTTAAAATGTTCATTTTCTAAAAGCTATCATTTTGTCCTGGTTGAATTTTAAGACACCTGGGATTATTGAAAGATAAACCTGGCAAGCGATTGCCATTTCAAGCTGCTATCTATTCTCAATATGCCTGGCTATAATTTTTAAAATATTCATTTTCTGAAAACCATGATTTTGTCCTGGTTGAGTTTTAAGTGTGCTGATTTTATTCATTCATTGCTTAAATGGTCTTATCTGCTTTTGTGTTGCTTTTAAGCTTTGATGCATGAGATCACAGCCATAATGAAGGTTGTGTTCATTATGATTTGTATCAATCTACGAAAGGGACATAATCTTTGTATCTTCTGGAAGTTTAGATTAAAAGGTTAGAATATCGTAGGAGCCAACCTCTTTGTGCTTTTTAGTTTGTGAAGGGTCTATTTTCGTTATGCTACATTTATCTTTCCATATTCTTGACTAGACACATTTGAATAAATATGGATTTGAATATTATAGGCACATTTGATTGATGGGCGTGCAAGTGCGGGTGCAAGTGTTGATTCTGCCCGTCAGAATTTGGCTGCCACATTTGTGAATGCATTTGTCAATGCTGGATTTGGTCAAGTAAGTGGGAGGGATTTATGGTGTATAGTCTGAATGATTGATTCAGTTACATGTTTTTGTCATTGGAACTACATCTTAACTATCATGTTGATGTGCAGGACAAATTAATGACTGCTGCTACGGAATCATCTAGTGGTGGCAGCACTGCAAATTGGCTTTTTAAGAACAAAGAACATGGGAAAGCTAGTGCTGCTGCCAGTTTGGTATGTTTTTTTGATGTGCCATATTAAGAATTTGCAAAGCGAATGTGCTTGAATTCATATTTGTTTTTTGTTGATTTTTTAGGGTTTGATTCTCCTTTGGGATGTTGATGCGGGCCTTACACAAATAGACAAGTATTTGAATAGCAATGATAATCATGCGATTGCTGGAGCTTTGCTCGCAGTTGGTATTGTAAATTGTGGCATCCAAAATGAATGTGATCCTGTAAGTTACTGTTGTGTTTGTTTTTGCATCATTTTGTTTCTGCATTAGAAAATGATATATTGCTAAGTTTATTTTTTAGTAGACATCTTTTTCTCTTACGGCAAATTCCCTTACAATGGGTGAATAATCTAATTACCTTATCTTATGAACATTTAATTTCAGGCATACGCACTTCTTGCAGAGTACGTTAGTAAGGATGAGTCAAACATTCGAATAGGGGCAATTATGGGCCTTGGGTTAGCATATGCTGGTTCTCAAAAGGAGGATGTGAGGAAACACTGTCTCCCTCGATGCAATTATATTTCCAACTATATCTACTGAGATGTTAGGAATATTGTTCATCTTCTGACTTGCCTCTTTTCCCAATGGTTATTAATTTTAGTGCATTTTATATGTTCTTGCAGGTGCTTAAACTTCTTTCTCCTATTTTAGTAGACTCCAAGGTTCCAATAGATGTAATTGCCTTCACTGCTATATCTCTTGGATTGATCTATGTTGGATCTTGCAATGATGAAGTGGCTCAGTCAATTATTATTGCCTTGATGGAGAGAAGTGATTCTGAGCTAGGAGAGCCACTTACTCGATTTCTTTGTTTAGGCCTTGGCCTCTTATATCTTGGAAAGCAGGTGAGTGGATTGATTTTGAACAGAGTCCATTAACTGCCATTATATCCTCCAGACATATATTGGTCAATGATTTGTGCTTATTTTGGGAATATGCTGTAAGAAAAAGAAACATAAGATATGCTGATTTTTTTAAAAAAGAAGAGTGAAGAAAGATGCATATTTAAAGGAAAATTATGAAATATTTTATATGAGATCCAGTCCACACAAACTCCAGAGGAGCTGCTCAATTTCCAGCCAATACAGTGATAAAAGGGAAGTTGGTAAATTAGGGATATGAAATGTCCACAAAATAATTGAAAGGAGATGGGACATAGAGGTTTCTGGGAGTGATGACTGATTAGAGATTGCTGATGTTCTCAACTCTGGCATTCCCAGAAAAGTGTCAGAAGCTCTATTTAATGCTGTATTTGTACTAACATTGAAGGTTGTTACTGTGTTGTTTAGCCAAGAGGTCATTTTTAGGAATCTTGTTTGTTGCCATCTGTATGATTTTCTAAAGCACTCGACTATACAAACGTATGCAGGGAATTTATAGTTTAGTAACTTCTAGAAAACATACCTTTTGATAGCATTTTGACAAGGAACAAGTAAAACATTCATTTATATAACATACTGTTGCGGATTCCTGGGTGCTATTTTTTCTGCTTTCTGGTATTTCAACTTTTCCAAGGTGGGAAAAATCTAGCTAAGAGCACGTAGGTAATGGTTTAAGCTAAAGATTAAATGAGGGTCACCATGCTGCTTCCAATATGTTGAAGAAGATTTATTGCCAATGATGATATAGGTATTAAAGAAGTGTTTTGCTTGATTTTTGTGAGATGTTAAGTTTGTTATGGCACTAGGTAGTGATGTATGGCTTGCATAATGTCTGTGCTAACAAGAATACAGGTTTTCCTCCATTTTGCTCAAAGTCACAGGCTTTTAACTCTTCTATTGAAATAAACAGGAAAAAGTTGATGCAACTTTGGAAGTAGCAAAGACATTCAATGAGAAAATATCAAGATATTGTCAAGTTACGCTGGAGTCCTGTGCATATGCTGGGACTGGAAATGTTCTCAAGGTGTTGCTTGTTTACTTTTAATATGTTTTGTATTTATATGGAAAATGTGCAAAATATATTGCATATGGGATGCGTGTTTCACTTCTAAAAACAGCTTATAATGGTCTTCAGGTACAAAGTCTTCTTGGTCTTTGTGCCGAACATCTAGAGAAGGGTGAGAGTCATCAGGCACCAGCTGTAATTGGTATTGCAATGGTAGCTATGGCTGAGGAACTTGGCCTTGAGATGGCTATACGTTCCTTGGAGCATCTCTTGCAATATGGAGAGCAAAATATCAGGAGATCTGTCCCTTTGGCTCTTGGCCTATTGTCAATATCAAATCCTAAGGTAATGGTTGACGTTATAACCCGATGCCTTTTCTATATGTACTAATGTTCACTTTATTGTTTATTTTTACTCAAAATGTATATCCCATTGAAACCTGCCACGTACTTCTCCTCATTCTGAGGATGGTACCCAGTGTAAACTGGATTCTGCAGACGATCGAGGCTTTTTCGACAATCTTCTGATTGTCATGATACTCCAAAATGCCTTGTGAAGAATACCATGTTACACCATGTGATTTGAACCTGTCTGGGGAGGATATTAATTTTCCTCTCAACCACTTGAGCTAGACCCACTTGACTAAGTTCACCTTATTGTTTATGCAGTAAAAGACCATTTTTGTAAATACTCACTTGTAGCTTTCTCTACAGGTTAATGTGATGGACACATTAAGTAGACTTAGTCATGACTCTGATTCGGAAGTTGCTATGGTAAGAGGCTACTGGAAGTCCAAGGTTTTGGAGTCTTGTTGTTTGTTTTATTCTAAAAGTACAAATTGTTTTTTGCAGATTGTGAAGGTTCTATTCTTTAAGTTATTTTGACACTGACAATGTAGGAAAATGGATTTTTCATGTCATTTACAGGCAGCAACATTGGCTCTGGGATTAATTGGTGCAGGAACGAATAATGCTCGAATAGCTGGCATGCTTCGAAATCTTTCGAGCTACTATTACAAAGATCCTAGTCTCCTTTTCTGCGTAAGTTATTTATGCATTATATTTTGAGATCTGCCTTCTCGTAAAATTTTCTTGTGCAGCAATGTGAGTTGAATGAATTTATTACAGGTTCGTATTGCTCAAGGTTTGGTGCATCTAGGAAAGGGGTTATTAACTCTGAATCCTTATCATTCAGACCGATTTCTTCTGTCACAGTAAGTTGTATAATTTTTTCTTGTTGAAGTTGTTCAAATTAGAAAATTTCTGAGACATTCTCTTTATTGATAGAAAAAAGATTGAGAAGAATATTGTTTTCCATTTCTGAAATAGTACAAGTGATACTAACGTGCAAGTTTAACTATATCTAGTATTGGTAGATTGCACTGTCAAAGGTCAAACTTATGTAACTGAGAAAGTCCAACTATATCTAAATTTAGAAGATTGTCTTGTTGGAAGTCTAAAGCCTCTGTGCTCTGCACATGTTCATATCGGGCAAGATTCCTTGGCATAATTTGTACTTTATTTGATTTCTATTGTCTAATTAAGATTAAATGTTCTCCTGCAGCTCTGCATTGGCTGGGATTGTAACTTTGCTCCATGCATGTTTGGACATGAAGTCTATTATTTTGGGAAAATACCATTATGTTCTCTACTTCCTTGTGTTGGCCATGCAGGTCTGTATGGTTTTCAAGAAGTTATTTATTGGTGTTATGCATTATCAGTGGTAAATTGTCTTTAAGTCAAGTCTTGGGCTGTCTGATCTTTGAATACCATATCACACATTGCAGCCAAGGATGCTACTGACAGTGGACGAGAATTTGAAAGCTTTGTCAGTTCCGGTTCGAGTAGGGCAAGCTGTAGATGTTGTTGGTCAGGCTGGTCGCCCAAAGACTATAACTGGATTCCAGACACACACAACTCCTGTTGTACTTGCAACTGGTGATAGAGCAGAACTAGCGACAGAAAAGTGAGATGGCGTTCTTCCTGTTTTTTCTAATATTTGCCCAAGCTGAGTTGCTAGAATCATAACACCATTATAAAATATAATGGTCTTGTTGATAACCTTTTTACTGTCTCGTATTTTGCAGGTATATACCTCTATCTTCAGTGTTAGAGGGGTTTGTCATTTTGAAAGAAAATCCTGATTATCAGCATGACAACCGTACCAGCTAATTGAATAAAATCTGATTGTTTTGAATGGATGGATCGAAGGAAGTGACAGTTGATTCCTGAGTTGGAAGGGATTCAGATGTATTTTCAATTCCTCTTCCAATGCTTAACTCCACATTTTCCATTTGGAAGCTCCTAGCTGGAAGTCATTTCTTTGTGTTCCTGGTTGGGCTTTTCGTTTACCAGATGTCAGAAATATTTTTTTTAAACTGTAAAAATGGCAAATGAAAATATTCAATCAATATGGCATTCTTCAATTCTGACTAGATGTTAGCTGTTACATTTGTCGTTGTTGTCAATTCTATTGGTTCTTATGTATATCTCTAGTAAGTTGCTTGTTATTTTGACGCATTTTATTTTTTCCCTCGTTACTGCTTTTTATGGTTCATACAGATACTATATTCATTGCAGATTTATTTCTATGATGCTTTTTATCTAGAGAAGGTCATTTCCATTACCAGAATGATGCCATATTCTTTGCAGATTTTTGTAATTTATTTCTTAAGATGTTTTCTATCACAAAAGAGATCACTTCAATTAATAGTTGACATTGAGTTCAAAAAGCATTATCGAAGTAGATGGAGTTCAAAAAGCATTATATGTTTATTAACTGTACTCCCGATCTATATTTACTGTTATGAATTGAATCATATCAAAAAGCATTATCGAAGTAGATGGTGTTAACTTCAATATATGCAGAAAAACTTGGGGGCACATCATCAGATACTTTTTTATATGTCTGCAAACTAGTTCTTACTCCGTACATTAGTTCGAGGCCTTGACTAACATGTTTTAACACATGCCTTCATCATAATCAGTTCAGGCCACTGATGATCAGCACCTACAGAAGAGGACCATTATAATGGTTTGCTACACTTATCCTCTGATTGTCGTCTTGCATATTCATCACACTGAATTCGTGCTTTGTCATCTTTGAGTTGTGAGAAACTAAATGACAAAGCCTGCATTTCCAAAGATCTAATTAACAGCTTCTCTATAGTCTTGATTGATGTAGAAGTATAGTCTTGATTGATGTAGAAGAAGAGTATTCATGTGGACTATAACTTATTTGAAAGCGAACATAGAAAGACAGACTTGAACATGAAGCGTGCATATTCATTCCATGCCCAGCAGGGAGGCTTTGAAACTTAATACCAATGTTCCACCAAGACTCTGGGACGGGGAGATGTGGGTGTGGGGAGACGCATGAGGGGGATGTGTGGGAGTACCCTCAAATTTTAGGGAAATTTAGGGGGTTATGGGGAACGTTGAGGTATATATATATATATATTTCAATATCATATTCAATAATGAAAGCATAAATACAACGATAAATACATAATTGGATTAAATAATGAAATACATTGATCTATGTTCATCATCCTTACTAATACATACATGATTCATCCATAGACCACGAGATTCAATAATGAACTACTCTGATCCATGTTCATCATTCATTATTCACCATTCTAGAATCTACATTGATTTAAAAATTAAATTCTTCATTCATTATTCTAGATTCTAAATTGATTTAAAATTAAAATTCATCATTCATCATTCTAGAATCTAATTAGCACTAAGCAAAATAGACAATAATAGATACTGAAATCTGAAGGCTGGAATAGTAAATTGATATAACTAAAACTCAAAAACAGTGGAGTGATGACTCTAAAAGTCACTCTAAAGTACATAGAGTGCTTGGTGCTCTTGATTAAGTACTAATTCCATACCCTTGTACATGAAAAAATGCAATTGAAACATTGCAATCCATCAGATCCTGAATTCTTGAAAAACTGTTAAAAGTCTGCTAGATTTTGAGTGAGTTTTAAAATACTACTTTTTTCCATATGAAATCCAATGAGGTTGGAACTACTCTCAAACATCCTGAGTCATTTCATGGTAATGTTAAAAATTTAAGTAAAATGATGAAAATGAAAGATAAAAGAGAATGTCACTTTTACTTGCATAGCATTAGTAGGGCAATATGGTCAAATACTAGGTTTCCCCTGTCATAAATCATTGATTACAAGAAAATTTAAAGGGGGACGCATAGCCCATTTTGAGGGGGGATGCCCAGGCATCCCCCTTTTGGAGAGTTGCGTCCCCCACATTGGGGAAATGTACCCCCTTCGTCTCCCCACATTTCCCCAAAAGAGGGACGTGGGGAAACGTTTCTCTAGACATCCCCCCGTCCTGGGTGCATGGGGTGCGAGCACCTGACCCCGGGGGACGCGCCCTGGTGGAACACTGTTTAATACCTATATCTTGAATGCTTTAGAAGCTTTCCCATGGAATTTTAATGAAGACCTGTCATTACGGCAAAACTTAGATGTTATACCGAGCTATCTCACTGTAAAGAGATTGAAATCATAAACACATAATTAATCAAGGCCATTTTGCATTGGCTACTACTGGTGATTGAAGCTGGGAAATGGTTAGAGTGAAAATTCGGGAATCCAAAATTAAATATCTTCAAGTTTGTGCCAGTGCAAATGCTATCTTGCACTTGACCAGAGAGAACTACCAGTTTTAATTTGAGATCAATGGGATTGGTCTTTGTACTTGAGACCAACTGAAATGCCGACAATCTCTATGGACTGTCTTAATTCCCAAGAAGCAGTTGTTGTGTAGGAATATCCCCATCCTAAATTCATTCCTCTGCATTGACACGTTTTGTTGACCTTTTCTTATTTTGTTTGTTATTTCCTTTAGTACCAGATAATATGGTTGAGTTCTAACCCAGCATGTTAACTATGTAGTTTTGTCCAAAGAGACTGGTAAAAATACATGGCTGAATTTACCTTGGATTATTTCGTGATCTCTGATGAGGAAAACGTGCCTGTACCCTTTGACCAACACACCTTGATAAGCAACATTTCCAAAGCTCCTACCAAATGGTGGTGCAGGTATAGTAAAAGTGAAATTCTGCAAGGTGACATGGTGAATAGGTTGTAGAGTTCCTGATTTCGGTGGAAAAATAGTTTACTAGCTACCAGAAAGTACCCTTTTGAAATCACCTGTTATGTTGACTTAGTATTCTGAAGGGCACTGTGGCTTCTATTATGTAATTACTTGTAGTCATTTGTTGTAAGTGTGGCTAAACCAGGGTTTTGTAGACAATTGTGATAGGGCATGGTGTCTTGGTGAGAGGGAATCATTCACATTAATTATCGTCTCTTTTAATATTTAGCCTTCAAATTGGAAATTTTTGTCGTGTTAAGAGTGTTATCGAAGATGATATCAAGCAAGGATTAGACCATAACTATCGGAAACAGAACTGGAATTGGTCGACCCGTGCCAAACCGGTCGGCCAAAACCATTATATATATATATATATATATATAAAAGGTGGATATAGAAAAGTGGCATCATTATTACAATTTAACATGCGAAATGCAACTACTCCCGGGAAATGTAACTAATCACTTTATTTGACATGTCCCTATATTGGAAACGGGGTTCCATATTATAAACTCATTTAATGTAAACAAGACGTGTAGATTTTTTTCTTTTCTTTTAAATGAAAGGTTTTGATTATATAATGTCTTAAATTAATGAAATGTTATTTGCATTTAGTATATTAAGTTAGGGATTAGTGGATGCTTTAGCCACATATCAGGTTTGCCGTTTCACTTCTTCCGAGCATATTAAAAAATGTTGCCCCCTTTTCCTCGTAACCACGTTTTCCTCGTAGACAGCGAAGTGGGCATTTGCGTTTCTCCACTCCTTTAGCACTCCATTTGACATATTTGCGTAAATGTAATTACGCCTAAAGGCATCCCTATATTGGAAATGGGGTTACAGATTATACTCTTTTAACTCTTTATTGTAAAGATGACGTGTGACAAGGATTTAATGAGAAGATAATCTTTTCGTCATCTCTCTTGAATGGAAGGTTCTGATTATATAATGGTCTAAATTAATGAAATGTTACTTGCATTTAGTACATTAAAAGTTAGGATTAATGGATGCTTTAGCCACATATCAGGTTTGCCTCTTCATTCCTACCGCCCACATCCAAAAAATGCCACATTTTCGTCCCAGACAGCAGAGTGGGCATATCCGTTTATCTCTACTCCTTGGCTTAGCTGTTTCAATTTATGTGGCAGTGCCCATGTTTCGGCTCCAATCGCTGCTGCATTGCGGATTGTTGCATATCAAATATGGGATCACGGAATACTTTTATCAGTGGAACTTTGAATCCCTGGATCATTCCCCGTCAATTGCAGCACATGAGGTGAACCTGTATCATTGGATCACTGAACCTGTATTCCTGGATCATCCAGCATTCAATTGCAATCCATGAGGTGATTCATATATGCTGATTTGGTCATATTTAATCCAATTACCTCTCTGCAGACTCCCATCCTGGCATTTATCAAATAATCTCACTACCGCCTTCAATCCTTGAATCATTGCTTTGAATCCCACCGTCATCATCTTTACCATTAATAATTATATATGACAAATTTCTAAATAATTACAAGAAAATAATGATAAATTTCTAAATAATTTCCAGTGAATTAATTACTGGCATCGATCCATCCATTATTTTTCTATTTAGAACATTTTTTTATTTTTATTTTTATGGAGATACACTAATAAAGTTACACATCTCCTCGTAATGGGTTATAAAATGGAACAATACATATCTGGTCATTTTAAATTCCCTCCAAACATATGATAAAAATGCATATTCTCATACAATACATGATTAATAGCTTTAATTAGTGATATGGTTCTTACTCAAAAAGTACCGATTTCATTTTACTCTGGACACAATAATAATATGCATTTATCGTTAATGTATATTTATTTGTTTTGGAGCTTTGCAAGTGTAATGTGTAATTATCAATTTCTAGACAACAATAATGTGTATTTATTTTTAATGTATATTTATTTGTTTGAGAGCTTTGCATGTTTAATGTATATTTATCTGTTTTGTACCATTACATGTTTATTTTTTCAATATTGTGCATTGTAAAGTGTCCAAAGTAATTTTTCTTTAATTATGTGATTATAGATGTCTTGCTTCACTAAATTTTATGTAGTAGCTTGCCCAATAAGTAAATTAGAGGTATTGTTGTGTTACTAGTGCACTAAATATAGTTTGTAACACTTGCTCTCTTGATAAATGTTAGAAGAGTTTAACACAAAATATTGCATTTCTGAAGTATATTTTCTTTTTATTTTTGAAATATAACTTAAAAAAGTCCTGCATTTTGTTTTTTATTTTTTTCAATTGTGGTTTATGGTCATTGGGTGGCTGCTACATCCATGGGTAATAATCTGGGCAGATCTACTTGTTGGTTTATCTGGTTGGGCCTAACCCTGAGGGCGTTGACAAGATTTGACCCTGTGACGGGAACTTGACCAACTGAGCTATCCCTTGGGGCTCTAGCCCTGCAATTTGTGATTAGTGTGTGTGAAAACGTTCTTCACATTACTTTTGAATTGGCATGGATGCGTGTCCTAAATAATTATCAAATTGGACCTTGCCATAGGATTACCAAATATGGCTTGCAATTTGTAATTAATGTGTCATAACATTTTTCACATTACTCTTGAATGGCATGGATGTGTCTTAAATAGCTATCAAATTGCATATTGCCATAAAATTACCAAATACCGCTGATTGGTAAAATAGCCCATAATTGCTGACGAGATTTGACTGCGACACAAACTTAACCAACTGAGTTATCCCTTGGGGCTCTAGCCCCGCAATTTGTAATTGGCGTGTGTCAGAACATTCTTCACATTACTCTTTTGAATTGGCATTGATGTGTGTTCTAAATAATTATGAAATTGGACCCTACCATAGGATTACCAAATATGGCTTGCAATATGTGATTAGTGTGTGTCAGAACCTTCTTTACAATACTCTTGAATGACATGGACATGTGTCCTAAATAGTTATCAAATTGCACCTTGCCATAGGATTACCAAATATGGCTGGTTGGTAAAATAGCCCACAATCGCTTAGCAATTATCGAAACAAAGTCAACTATACTTTGAAAACCCATTATATTTGCATGGTTTCCTTGGGACATAAGATGTATTAATATGTCTATTATCATTGTGGTTATAATGGATAAAAACCGTAATAATGCACACTTACATACATTTGGGTACGTTGGAATGAGTAAATGTTGTCATAATATGCAATATAATTTTGAATCTATTTTAATTATGATAAACTTAATGATTTCTTTTCTATAATAAACCTCCAATATTAATGATGATATGCAATCTGTGATGTGACAAACTATTTTTAATGGGATGGGTTTTGTGTTTCCTTGTTGCAATGTCTGACCGTTGAATAAAATGGGTTATATGATTTGCTACTTCAATGCATGGGTTAGTATCGAAGTTATTGGTATAAAAAAGAAAAGACCTGATGTTCTTTATCACGTGTCAATGAATCTATGGTTTGTTGAGTCTCTGTTTCGCTATTTGGCTACTGAATTAGATGGGTTCAATGGTTCATTTGCTAATGTTTATTAAAGATAATTGTCATGATGCATCTTTATCATTTGCTGATACATCATTGATACATCTTATGTGTTTTTTTTTATCATTTTGATTTGGAACAAGTAAGAAAAGTGTTAATTTTTTTTTATATATTTGTAAACTAAATGTCTCAAAAAATTTATAACTTCATTATAAATTCATAGTTTTTAAAAATTATGTTTATATAGTAAATTTACAATTATTTTATAAGAAATACATAGTAAATATGAATGCAAGAATGAATTCTTGCATTACATATTAAATACAATGTTATGTATATATAAAATAGAAACTTTAATACAAAGAAATTGAGATTTTTATTTTGTTTAATATTTGCATTTAATTGATATATATATTTCAATTCTAAAGTATGATGAATTTCATGAGAAGTTAAATATACTAAACTGAGCACCAACATCACCAAGACCGAGTACTCAGGTTCCTACCCCTACAACTTTTTCCAAGGTTAATGGCCCATGTTCATTATGTTTTTATGCTAATGTTTTTTGAATTTCACTCTATGATTTTCTTTGTTACACAACTGTGGACAATCTTCTATACCCAAGTGTATTTTTGTAAACTATATGCTAGCATGAACAACAATCTTTCATGTTCTAGAGATAGTAATGTGGTAGCAATTTATTGGGTAATTCGGTAGAAACATCTTTGCAACATCTTTATTCTTGTTGGTCTAGTTTCCTTTCTGGTAGGCCATAACAATAAGATTGCTATTTTGTATATTGAATTACGAGATAATGAAAGCCAAAAAAAAAAAAAAAAAAAAAAGAGAAAGAGAAGAAGAGAGAAAGAAAGAAGAGAAGAAGAAGAAGAAGAAGAATAAAATATAAAATAAAATAAAATAAATAATTTAGCCTACCAATTTAAAAATTTGCCTACCAATTTTTTTGATGCATGGGGTTATCATAAATTATCATTTTCTATAAAAAATGTTTTTATTGATACTATATAATGATGAGATAGAAATTAATTGAATGATAATCATTTTTATATATAATTTTACTTTTTTTTACATTTACACAACCACAATAAATAATTACAAATCATATTTTAATTTGTTTTTATTACTTAAAATAATTTATTTTAAAGTTTATTATGAAAGATAATTTAAATTACAAAATTATAAGACAATTAAAAATGTATTGTATTAGTTAATATAAAATTATAGAATTAAAAAAGTACATAAAATTACATAATTAAAGAAAGAGAGCGTATATATTACAATAGCATATTTGTACATAGAAAATACTTTTATAATCTATACGAGAAGGAATATGCTATTGGAACAATATACTTAATATGAGCTCAACATGTGACTTGTAGGAGTTGAACATGGTTGTGGAGGATAATAATCATTCCTCCCAACTGTTCAAGATAAACCCAATTTGCAAGAAAAAAAAGGTAATTTATTATTACAATAATTTCGTAGTAGCATTTTAGCTTCTACGAATTAATACACATTTTTGTGCACATGAATACCCATTTTAGAAACAACATAAGCAAAATAAAAGATTGATTGATTAGGCCTATGATACACATGAAACTTTAAAAATAAATAATAATATCATTGTCCAATTTAATATTAAGTACAATTAAAAGGATATTACTATGGGACAATCCATGTATAGAGTGTTCGCATAAAAAGGAAGTGAAATGAGTGCATTGATAGAAAGTAAAACAAATGTGTAGATAGAAAGTGAAACCACTGTGATGATGAACATCATAATATGACAAACATTGGAGAAGACTAATCCAACATGATTCTTGTGTTATCACAATGTGACTAACTCCTAACAAATGTCACATGTGATGAAAGTCAACTATATTGCCTTGATGAATGCACAATGTGATGAAAGTCAACCATATTACCTTATGAATGTCACAAATGTGATGAGTCATTAACTTGATGAATGTTACAATGTGATGGACCATATAACATTGAAGAATGTTGCAATGTGACATATTGAGGAATGTCATAGTGTGACATACTCTTTGATAACCATCACAATATGACAACCCCTTGAAAAGTGTTTACATTTGTCCCACTCCATTGTTGAATGTCATAATGTGACATTAGTCCCTTGAGGAATGTCACATGTGACATACTCCATCTATAAGCATCACAATAAGACATAACCCCTTGATAATTGTCACCATGTGTCCTACTCTATTGTTGAAAGTCATAATGTGACATACTCCTTTAACAAATGTCATAATGCGATATAATCCTTGAGAAGCATACAATGTGTCATACACCCTTACCAAATGTCACAATGAAATATACTCTCTTGACAAACATCACAATGTGACATACTTCCTTGATAAGCGTCATAATTTGACATGATTGCTCAACAAACATTGCACGGTGACATATTTCATTAACAAATGTCACAATTTTACATGATATTATGATGTTGCAATGTGACACACTCCCTTGGAAAATATCAAAATGTGAAATACTTGACAAATATTGCATTATGACACAATCCCTTGACGCATTGCCACAATGTGACATACTCCCCTTAACAAACTGCTATAATGTGACATACTCCCTTAAGAAAGATCATAATGGCAAATACTCCCTTGGCAAATATTGCATTGTGACATACTCCCTTCACACTATCACAATATGACATACTCCCTTGAATTATTGCAATGAGACATACTCCCTTTACAAATTCATAATGTGACTTACTCAATAAATGCGCAATGCAACATACTCCCCCGTTAGGCATCACAATTTGAAATGCCCCCTTGACAAATATGGTCAAACATAGTAAAACATTTTCAAACATGTTTAGCTACAATCAACCATAGTCAACCAAAGTGAAATGTGATTAGCCATGGTCTACCATAGTGAATTATAGTCACACATGGTCCACCATAGACAAACATATCAACCATAGTTAAGCATGATCAACGATAGTCAAACATGTTCAAACATAAATTGTAGTCTATTATGATCAACCATAGTAACGCAATGGTTAAACATGTTAATTATAGTTAAATACGGTCAACCATAACCAACCATAGTCAAATGTGGTTAGCCATGGTCAATTATGGTCAACCATAGTTAAGCATGGTTAATCATAGCCAACCATATCCAATCTTAGTCAGCGATAATTAACCATAGTCAAACATAATCATGATAAACCATGCTCAACTATGGCCAAACATAGTTAACTATTCTCAACCATAGTCAACCGTATTCAATAATGGTCAACCAGAGTCAACCATGATCAACGATACTCAACCATAATCATCCATAGTCAAATGTGGCCAACCAAGTTTGACCGTAAGTAACCTTAGGTAACTATAAGCATCTATAGTCAACCATAATCAACCATGGTCAACCACAAGTAACCACAATCAACCATGGTCAAACATATTCAACCATAGCCAATGATGCTTAAACATATTCAACCATGGGTAGCCATGGTTAACCATGCTTAAGCATATTCAACCATAATCAAACATGGGAAAACATATTTCATTGTAGTCAAACATGGTTAACCAAAGTTAGAAACTATGTGGTCAATTGTAGTCAACCAAAGCTAACGGATTTAAATTATGTGGTCAACCATAAACAACCACACTTATCATCCATGGATAACCAAATTCAAGCATGGTTAACCATAGTCAACCATCCTCACCCATGATCAATTATAGTCAATTGTGGTCAACCATAGTCAAACATGGTCAACTACATTTGAACATATTCAATCATGGCCAGGCATATTCAAACATGGTTACTCATAGTCAATCATAGTCAAATGAGGTCTACTATAGCTTAATATGATCATAGTCAAACATGGTCAACCAACTTTAATCATGTGGTCAACCAAGGTCAACCATAGATATTTCATTACTAATATTTATTTTATATTTAAAATCACAAATCTATTAAACCTCCCTAGGCATGCTAGTGGTCAACTAGTAGAACCACATAATTAAAAGTGGTTGATATACGTCAATTGACACCATTAGCTTTGAAAGATGGAAAATGCTTACATTGTAATATGATGAACATAATTCAACATCACAATGTGTTGAACAAAAACCATCCTCACAACGTGATGAACATAACTCGATATCATAATGTGATGAATGTATCCTAATGTCAACCATCCTCACCCATGATCAATTATAGTCAATTGTGGTCAACCATAGTCAAACATGGTCAACTACATTTGAACATATTCAATCATGGCTAGGCATATTCAAACATGGTTACTCATAGTTCAACATAATTCAGCATCACAATGTGTTGAACAAAAACCATCATCACAACGTGATGAACATAACTCGATATCATAATGTGATGAATGTATCCTAATGTCACAATCGAACATAAGCCTCCACATATGTCACATTATGATGCGATCCAACCATGGTCTTCTTTGGTCAACCATAAGAAACCATGAACAACCATAATTAACCATAGTAAAAGTGGGCAACATTGTCACTATTGCCAAATGTTTTTGATCATGGTCAACCTTAGTTAATTATAACCTTTCATGGGAACCTATAGTCAACCATGTTCAAATGTGGTCATATATAATCTACATGGTCAAACAAGATTAACCATATTGACCCATAATCATTCATATGTTGACCATTGTAAACCCGAAAGGAGAAATCCTACTTCCTCATACATGACATTCATACCGAAGAGACAGGGAAAGAGGGGGAGTTTCCTTGGTGGGTGCCTTACTTGGACGGGGTGGACTTGGTGGGCTATTAGCTCTATCCTTATGAACACTGGCTATAGCCCCTTTCCCTGAACACTGGCTATATCCCCTTTCCCTGAACACTGGCTCTAGCCCTTCCCAGTGGTTTCGTTCTAAGCTTCTGTTGAAAGTCAACTATAAACAATAATGCTCACCCATACTCCATATGGTCAATATGGTCAACATAGTCAACCATACTCAACCATGGTGAACCATCATCAACATTGGTCAACTACAGTCAATCACAAATAAATGTTGCCAATCATAATCAACTATAGTCTTTCATGGTTGTATATACTCAATCCTAGTGAATTAAAGTCAACATGGTCAACCATATTCTATCATAGTCAACTATAATTTCATAGTTAACCATATGGATTTGGGGGCCCTGATTTTAGTGATGGGTCTTGGTTGTGTATTGCCATGCAGTTTACTTGGCAAGGAAAGGTGTTATGAAACTAGCTCACAAAAAGATAGAAAAGATAGATCAACGCCTTATAAATAAGCCTCTTAGAGGGGGCAACCTCCTTTACATTACACAAATGAATAATTCTTGGATGATACAAATGACAAGACCTCCTTTCTATATATAGGAGTCTAAGGGTCAAATATAATCAGAGCTGACATAATAATAATAATGAAGGCACACGATAATAACAATAGTGGGCTTCTATGGGGCACAATAGTAACAATATGGGCACTACATGGGTATATCAATATAATAAAGGGGGTTGTACTAATAACAATAAGGGGTTACACTAGTAGTATAGGGGCCTAACATGCCCCTCTCCTTCAAAAAGTGTTGTCCTCAACGCTTGAGTAGTTCTTGATGCTTCTGTATAAAATTCTTGTCCTTCCATGTGAAATCTTCAACAGGTAAGTTCTTCCACTTGATGAGATGCTTTGAAATTGATCTATTTCGTAGTTGTCGACTTCTCGGTTCTGTAAATGCTTCAAGTTCTGGCAATATTGTTGGAACTGGGATATTTGGAAACTTTTGAATGAGTTCCCACCCTACTTCGCCATTCTTCCATTCATACCTTCCTTTGTTTATCAAATTTGGTTGGATAATTGTACCAACCTCTACCATTTCTGCAACCATATTCTCAATTTCACTCCTTTGGGCATATGGATATCTAGGAGGAACACATCCTAGAATAAAATGAATAGCATGATCATGATCACGAATATGTGGGAGACCTTTGGGAGTCTCAAATACCTTGGAATGATTGTCCAAAACTTTTTGGAGATTTGGAGAAATACATGATTTCGATGTGCAAACAGTTAGTGAACATAATTGTGCAATTACGCCTCGTTGTTTTTTCTTTAGACGCTTTGTCATTCTGTTAGAGTTGATTATCTTTTCTGGTTTCCCTGCGATACCCCTTAATTCAACTTCCTTTCCTTTCGAAGAAAATTTCATAAAACGTTCTTGAAAATTAAAAGCTATTGTACCTAAGGATTGTAGCCATTGGACTCTTAGTACAACATCAACACCACCCATTGGAACAGAAAACATTGGGCTATTCAATACATATTCTCCCATGGATAGCTTGATATTATGGAACTTTCCAGAGCAATTTATGGTTCCTCCACTTACAACCATTACTTGACACTCTGGTGCTGGATCTAGGAAGCAGTTCAAGTCCTTGGCTATATTACAATTAATAAAATTATGGGTACTATCTGAATCAATCAACACTATTACCTTTTTCTTCTTGATATGTCCTTCTATCTTTACAGTTTGAGGAGTGGTAATTCCGACGAATGCATTACACGATATGGTCGGATTCATTTCTTCTTTCTCTAGGGTTGGTTCCTGGTGAATATCCTTTTCTGTCAGTGTTTCTTGATACTTTTCTTCCTGATATTTCACTGTTTGAACCTTCTTCTTCTTGATATGTCCTTCTATCTTGAGAGTTTGGGGAGTGGTGATTTCTTCCAAAGCTTTACAAGATATGGTCGGATTCATTTCTTGATGCTCGATGTGATCTTTCACTTCTTGAACATTTTTCTTCTTGATATGCCCTTCTATCTTGATAGTTTGAGGAGTGGTAATTCTGGCCAATGCATTACAAGATATGGTTGGATTCATTTCTTCTTTCTCGATGTGATCTTTCACTGCTTGAACCTTTTTCTTCTTGATATGTTCTTCTATCTTGAGAGTTTGAGGAGTGGTAATTCTTGCTAATGCTTTACAAGATATGGTCGGATTCATTTCTTCTTTCTCAGGGGTTGGGTCCTAGTACATATCCTCTTCATTTGATGTTTCTTGATCCTTTTCTTTCTCCTCTTCATACTCTATGTAAAATAATTTCTTGTCAACACACTTATGACCTTAGTACATTTTCTATCACAATTGTAACAAAGCCCTTTTTTTCTTTTTTCTTCCAATTGTTGTGGTGTAACCCTTGTAGGTTGTGGAAGGCTAGGAGAAACAACACTTCCATCTTTATAGTTGTGAGAGGTAGAATTCCTTGTTGCCATAATTTTTCTTTCCACTTTGTAACAAAGCTCTTTTTCTCTTTTTTCTTCCAATTGTTGTGGTGTTGCTGTAAAGAAGGTGTTGCTCTTTGTATTCTGATAATGTGTTATAATTTCCTCCGTGAAAATTGACCACGTAACAAGTTGTTTACGAGAACAAAGCCCTTTATACCATAAAAATTGATCTTGTTCTAAATATGAAGATGCAATACACACCTTTTGTAATAGTGGTACACCATGTAGATCACAATATTTCTCTATTTGTAGTATCCAATTTACCGGATCCTTGCCATAAAACTTCCCCATCTCGCTTTTTCTTGATTTTAGGAGCTTGATCTTGAAACAACTGTAACTCTGTACTTTAGGATCTTTAAGTTCTGAAATTGCGACTTGCAGTAGCCCTCTGTGTCCTCTTTCCAATGCCACCAATCTAATCGAGTTTAGATTCTCCAAGAAAGAGTTATGTATAATCTCCCAAGATGACCTGATTATAGACCTTTTCAGAAGAGCAAACTTGTATGAAGTGCCATGTGTCACTGTTTCGACCTTTGGATCTAACAAATATATACAGGAAACTACAGTCCGTCCTCTTTTTGTAACTTCTTACAAAATTTCAATCCGATGCTCAAAACAAAAGTTATGATGATTTTCCACAGGTCACCAGTTTGGAATGTAATTCGGAAGTTTGCAGAAAGGCCAACTTCCTCAGATCATATCTCCGCAAATATAGCACAAAAATCTCTGAAATTCGGACCCAAGGTTCAGAATGATTTTGCCCCAAATGGTTTTTTTTTGTAGTGTCTGAAACATTGCAGAAAACAAGTTATAGCGCAAATGCCACGATGACCTGTTTGGAGCAGCAAAACCCTAGAATCCAAAGCTCTGATACCAAATGTTACGTAACCAGCTCACAAAAATATAGAAAATATAGATCAATGCCTTATAAATAAGCCTCTTCGAGGGGGCAAACTCCTTTACATTACACAAATGAATAATTCTTGGATGATACAAATGACAAGACCTCCTTTCTATATATAGGAGTCTAAGGGGTCATAATATAATTAGAGCTGACATAACAATAATAATGTAAGGGCACAATAATAACAATAGTGGGCTTCTATGAGGCATACTAATAACAATATGGGGACTACATGGGTACAACAATATAATAAGGGGGTTGTACTAATAACAATAAGGGGTTACACTAGTAATATAGGGGCCTAACAAAAGGATGAAGCACCACATGATAGATTCCAACATGAATTAGCTAGTTGAGGATAGATAGAGTGTGACCAACCTAATTGTTATTTGGACTATATTTAGTTAATAGGGAGTCTTTCCTACTTTTTGGAAATTGATGTGGAAAACATGCATGGTGGTATCTTTAGTGCTTTATGGATATGTTGGATAAGGGATGTTGAAGGGGCCTCTTAGGCCTATGTCATCATACACAATACACGAAGTAAATGTCAGTAACACTCAATAAATATGTAAAGTAAATGAAGGGTTGGTTGAGAGAAGGTACAACTGCTCCAACCACATCATCCATGTATAAGTACGAATAAAGTCTAATCTAAATTTGGTTGGAATTCCTTCCCAAATTCTGTTTCTCTTTGTGTATTCTCATGTATGTTCTTGTTGTTCATCATATAGTGCGTTTGATTGTGAGAAGGCTAGGATTTCAATGTATTGGTTTTGTTGTCATTTTACACTAAGTACGAGACTATAACAATGTTAGTTCAGTACTATATCAATGTTAAATGAAGACGGTGAGAACCTGCAAGAAGAAAGGAAAACGAAGAGAATGTTAAATGAAGACGGTGAGAACCTGCAAGAAGAAATAAAAATGAAGAGAATTAGTCTACAAGTAAAGACCCATTCCACGAGATGTTGCCTGGAAAAGTGTTCATGAATGCTAAACTTGTTAAAGATAACCAAAGTCTCTAAGTTGAAATTTATTTTAGAAGATGTTTATGAAATGATAACAAAAAATTGTGAATAAAACTGTAGGTGTTTCCTGCATAAATGTTGGCATTTATTTAAAGAAATATAAAAAGAGAAATACAAAGGTTATTATGGGTATCCAATTGATAATTTTTTGGTTGTTGTTGTCTTCTATGAGTATCTGGATAGTTGGATCCATCCATTCATTAATTTAGTTGACTTGGTAGTCGATTCTTAATCTAGTCGACTTGCCGCTTGAAAATTTGAAATTGGCTCCCACAATTTCTTATCCAACACTCTACTATGTTCGACCAAGATACCTAATGCAAATTTTCTACTTTTGATTGATCACCATTCCACAAAAATGAGTTATGTCTCACCATATAAAGTTGAAAGTTACAATCCGCAAGGCATTGGCTACATTACAAGACATGAGAGTTTCAGTGTTGATTGTAGTGAATGACATAGACAATGGACACGATCTGGCTTTTCCTCTTAGTAAGAGGATGACACTGCTTCCAATAATTTGAAGGAATTTCAAAGATCGAAGCACCTTGTTATAAAGACATGACTAACTCGTTTTGTGACTAAGAAAAACACATAGCTTTAGAACTTAGAGGGACGGACCATCTCCCAATTTAAGCCTACTAAATTTTGTAAATCGTGTAAATGACGATGTGTTCATCAATAAATTTAACGGGAATATGGATGGTCGACAAAGTGTTAGTCGACTCTGCTAATGGAAGCAAACAATTGACTTGTACACACATTAATTCCACAATTGATTTGTTGAGATGATAGGCTCATTCCACAACCCGTAAGAGGGGATGTGTAAGGATTTTTTATTATCCTTGGGGTGAGCACAGGACTTGGGTGAGCATAGGAATACGGTGTAGAATCACTAGACCGGGGTGTTAGAATGCATGCAACATCGTTTTGGCACTATTAGCTGTGTTTTTGAATGAGAGATTGGAACACAAGACCGAGGTGTTGATCTAAGGTTTTTTCTCCTTTTCACTCTGTAATTTTCCTTGAACCGATCACTCAGTGGGGATTACTCATTTCACATTTGTCTTCTCATCTTATACATACTTCTCTTCCTTTCTCGGGAATTTTGTTCTTTTTCGAATGATTTTTGCAGGATGTTTCACCGACACACTCTGGAGATTATTCAAATTGTCCTGCTTTTGGTCATTGCTATTTACATTTATATCTCATTATCATAGATCGGGTCGCTTTACGTCGTCAGAGACCATACGTTCGGGTAGAAGAATCTCCTAAAAATTATACATCCAAAAAAAGTCAGTGAACTTGAGGTCCCCCCAAACCAGTCCAAGATATTTTTTTATGGAAGAAATGGCTGGGTTCTTTTTACATATCTCGACCATGCAAAGAGTTGGGTTTCTTTATGGAAGAAATGGCTGGGTTCTTTTTACATATCTCGACCATGCAAAGAGTTGGGTTTCAGATGTTGTCATAAGTGGTGGAAGTGTTGGGGGTGCTGGTGTTTTTGTTGCTGTGAATAGCATCTCACCTATGGTCATTACTATTTACATTCATCCATTACATATTTGGCGGTTTAGGTTTTATGCTTACTGAGGTTGCATTGGCCGGGGGTGGCGTATCTGGTTTTTTCCGATGTACTATCAGAGATTGTTTTGTCACCAATATTTTTGGGATTGGGAACTTCTTTCATGCTAACCGCAGATCTATTGCTATTTCTGTAAGCGATTTGAGGTGGATTCGTTTCTCATTAATTTTTCGGGGTGGTGGAAATTGTCACTTTGTATCTCGAGGGTGGTGGTTTTATTTTCTACACAATGGCTTATTTATTTCACATATGGTGGGGTATATTTTCGAGACGTGCATATTTCATATTATATGCTGCCCATCCTTGTATTTGGTGACGGATGCAAATATCTACCTGGGGTGTTGGGTATGGACATATTCCCATTTATTGCTAAGAGAGACTAGTACATGCATATGGGTGTCCACTTTTGGAACGACGACACTCCATAATTCAGATCCATTACAGGGTGATCTAGATACTACTTTCATCCAACTGATACACCTTTTTGGGCTCTGCATGTGCTCTATTGTACTTTTCCTTTCCCTCCTGGTCTTTATTCTCATCTTTCTACTCTATACCCCTTGTCCGGATACCTACCCTAATTTTCCCCTATGTTTTCTATGTAATTTGACATTTTGACATCTTGACATTCCCCTTTAATATTCTCCCCTTCGCTTATGGCCCACCTGGCTGATTTCGTAGCCTCTCTGGATGTTGATGTGTCAATGTAGGAGGCCTTATTACATGCAAAGGTCATTGTGGAAATATCGCACCTCCCCCATCTCTCCACGCTTCCTCTCTAGGCGAGTGTTGTCTTCTCGAACACTTGCCAACGTGGTGCATGTAACATAGGTGGCAATATGGAGTCATCCGGTTCTACTCATCATTCATCTATGCAGGACATTTTTCGACTCAACGTGCATCCACATGGTAAACATTTCAAACCCTCTTCGGACACTAAACTCCTCAGCTTTGGATATGATGTAATGTGGTATCATGTTACCAGTTTGTAGAGTCAGGCTTTAGTGGGTAGGTGGTATTTTGCAGACATGAAGGAGCATGATATGCAACTGTGGGTTAACAAATATTGGTCCTCCATTCTTGGTTGTTCGCCAAAGGTTAGTAGACTTATGAATGGTTGGTACAACTTTCACTTCCCGCACCAGGAAGATCTAGAACCCATAAAAAAATGTAACATGGGTTTGTGGGTGCAGTTTCCTTCACCTGTATTTCCAGTATGTGGGCTTCAATCCCATTTGTGATACACCCAGAAATAATTTTGTGTGGGTGAAATTGTCGGGTCTCCCACTGGAATTTTGGATGCGTAGGGTTCTCATGGAGATCAAAAAGTCTATTGGATGTTTTGTATATGTCGACCCAAAATGTATGGATGCCAGTGACAAGTGGATTGCATGGATCCCTATTGAAATGGGTTTCTCCGGTGGACTGACCAGACAAATTAACTTGGCATGGAATGATTTTATTCACCATCGACGATTGTACTACTAGTGTATCACTTCCATATGCCTGTTATGCCATCAAATGGGACATATTTTGGAACATTTCCCAAGAAGGTTTGCTCACAATAGCCAACATAGATGAAGTGACAATGGATGTTGGGACTACAATTTGAAGGCTGCATATGGGAAGTTGGATCCCATAGGTACTTATCACACCTTCGATAAATCTCCCACTTGAAATTATATTCATTCCTCCCCCTCTTGTATTTCCCCTCATCCTTTGCATCACTTGGTAACCCCTGTTGGCAACCTTCTTCCCACATTCCTTAGCAATCGCCTATCAGGGAACAATATATTACCCCTTTGGCCCTGAACCCTTTGGGCTCTACTCCAGATATCCCCCTGTGGCCTCCTTCCCCCCCCGTGACTGTGGTCCAACCCCTCCCTTACTGATTCATTCCTCGCTTGGATCTCCCTCTTGGTCATTGGATGGAGCTGACCTTTCCCCTCACAATTCTATGGATAGCGATATTGAGTTTCTTTTGGTCAACCCCTCTCTAGATTTGGCATCTCTCACTGTCCATAAGGGACCCCCTCATCACATTCCTTTTTCTATATGTCCAAACTCTGCTCACAATGTCACCATCCGTAAAAAGGGGAAACGTGGACCTCAGACCCCAAATCTGCGAGACTCAGATGGTTTGTGTGATATTCTCATCGCTTTTGTTTTCACTCGAGTTCTTAGAGATTTATTGCTCGATGCCACTCATGTGCCATGAATTTCATCTCCTTGAAATTGTGTGTCTTGGGGGACCACTCCAAACTCCTATCCCTCAAGCATCTCTTCCTCTTTACTCACCCTTTTCTTATTTTATTGCAACAGACTATGACTTCGACTCAGAAGGTTCTTAAATACTTCGATAACATCTTTCCTACATGGCATATGGTGGTAATAAATTCTCGTTGTCTTTTTGGCGGTATGGACGCCCTCTGGGGTCCTAGATGGGTTACTCTCTCCGCATACAACTTTTTTGATGGAGTTCTCCTGTCGGGGCACATTCAGGGTTTTCCTACAAGACTGCATTTCCTCAATGTGTATGCTCTATATAATGATATAATTACTTTCTGGAAGCTCATGGATGATAACGATATTTTCAAAATTTGGTCTCTTATTCTGGCAGGTGATTTCAATGCTGTATTGTCTGGAGATGAATTTTGGGGTGTCAAGCGTAGAGCGGACCCTCTCACTGACCATTTATACCATTTATTTGATTCAAATATTCTTCTAGACATTAGAGCCCTAAATCTATCTCCAACTTGGCATAATGGTCGTGGGGGTGATGATCATATTGCTAAAATATTGGATCGGTTTTTAGTATAGGAAACCTTGTTGGAAAGGCTGGGTTGTGTTAGATCATGGGTGGAAAAATCCCCGATCTCTAATCATATGACGATTGTTTTGCAATGGAGATTGGAGCGGCTGTGTCTGGGCATCCCCGTCAAATTTAACAGAATCTGGTTAGAGGATGAGGATTCCATTTCTTTGGTAGATAATTCTTGGAGGGCTTATCCTCGGGTGGATGGTAAGTCCCTGATGCTACATCTATCTAGATTACTATAGGCCCTGAAAAGTCGTGTTAGAATCTGGGAGAGGGATAATAAAAGAGATTTGGCCATAGAACTGAAGAATATTTTGAGTGAAATCGAGCATCTCTACAATCTAGTGGAGAGGGGCAACACATTTGGAAACATTTGGGACTCTCTCAAATCCCTGGAGGCAAGAAAACGACAGATCCTCTCCCAATAGGAGGCGTCTTGGAGGCTCAAGACTCGAGCCCTTTGGTAGTAGGAAGGTAATAATAACACAATTTTTCCATTGCTACACAAATTGAAGGAAAAATCAGAACTCCATTTGGAAAATCAAAGGACTGGAGCGAACTGTTGCCTATTCTACTTTAGAGATCCAAAATGAAGTTACTCTACATTTCCAGTCCTTATTTCAAAAGCGGCCTATAAACTACATCAAACATCAGTTATGGGGTACGAGTGAGTATCCTCCTATGTTCAATGATGAATTAAAAGCGGAATTTTTTAGACCTATCACCCTTGAAGAAATTCTACAAGTGTTGAAAACTTTTGCTACGGACAAGAGCTTGGGACCAGATGGATGGAATGTGGAATTATTCTTACATTTCTTCAATTTGGTTGGAAAGGACCTGGTTAACATGGTGGAAGAATATCAGTCTTTGGGACGTGTCTTGAGAGATATAAACTCCACCTTCATTACTTTGATCCCCAAAGCTTCTGATACGTCCACTTTCTTGGAATACCAACCCATTTTGCTTTGCAATATAATATATAAACTCATCTCAAAGGTCATTGTGGAGCACATCAAGGGAACCATCTCCTACCACATCTCCAAGGAATAGTCGGGTTTCCTCCACAATAGATTGATTGATGATGTTGTCACCATTGCTTAGGAAGTCAATCATTCAATACATACCAGGAAGATGTCAGATATTGTAATGAAGGTGGACCTCTGGAAAGCGTATGACTGTGTCGACTGGTCTTTTCTTAGACTCATTCTTGACAAGATTGGTTTATCAACTAATATTATAGAATGGATTATGGCCTATGTCACATCAACTCGTTTTGCGATTCTGATTAATGGCTACCCCTCCAATTTTTTCTGTGTTGGTAGGGGTCTCTGACAGGGGTGCTCTCTTTCACCAATGTTGTTTATTTTGATGATGGATTGCCTTAGTATCAAACTTAGGGAGGTGGTTTTGGAGGGCCATTTCAAAGGTATAAGATTGGTCGAAGGCATCCAAAGCTCGCATAATTTATTTGTGGATGATTTTCTTTCTTTTGGTATGCTTTCCTACCTTCAGTAGAGGCATTTTCATGACATATTGTAATGATTTGGGGAAGCATATGGTATGATGGCTAACAAAGGAAAATATTTTATATTATATTATGCTAGAGACCCAGGTGTTATTAAGGAAATTAGCCACATGTTCAATTTCTGGACTGTGCCTTTATGCGAAGGTTTGACTTCTTTGGGTTTTCAGATCAAACCCAACAAATATAACGCCTCAGATTGGCAGTGGATGTTAGACAAATATAGGAGGAAAATTAATGGCTAGTCACACAGGAGCTTATCTTTGGTTGGTAGATTATTCTAGTTCAAGATGTATTACAACAAATGGCAGTATAATGGGCACACCTATACATCCTGCCTGCATCTATCATTAACAAGATCAAACAAATCATGACACAATTCATCTGGTCCGGTAGGGAAGTGTTGACAGTGTTGGACCCACCAACATTCAATGGATCTCCCCGGTATGAAGTCCAAACTAGACCTCACCCCGTTTGGTGTAGGAGTCCCATATGGTATGATGGCCTGGTTTCCATTATCTTAAATGTTTGCCTTAGCTCTTACTTTTCAGAACATGAGAATGGTTTACTTTGTCTTCAAGGTTCATGTGCCTGGTGATTCTAGTGTTACTGGTGTCAAGGTTCTTTCACTGCAGAGGGAGAGGATGGAGGTGAGTCTCTAGTCGAAAGGAAGGAAATCCCAACTCTGTTAGTGATATGCAAAAAAATAGGACACGCATAGCTTCTAGAGGAGGAATCCACACAGATGCAACACTCTCAACACACAAGAGGAGATAGCAAGTATAACACCCAATGGGGCAGTTCGCGCGAGTGTTATGATCGTTATAACAAGTTTATGGGAAAGGTTATTTATGATGTCCGGTGAGGCAACCCATGCGGGCAAGACAATGTTAACAACTTATACAACACATTTTCATCAATATATATGTATTAGAGCAACCAGAATAGTTCAATTTTTTAACATAGGTTAAAACAACATGCATTACAAGTGTTGAAGATTAGTCTTACAAATAGTTTCAATACATGTGTGAAAACGTGTTGGCCTGTTATCAAGCTTCTGAATTAAGCGAAAGTTCCAAGACACATCAATACACCATAAATCACTAACCCCGTGAAAGGGGCGTCAGAGCCATTACTCACTCCTCAAAGAAAAGACTATAGACTCTCAAGGCTATGTGGGAGGAGCCAAGGTGAAAAATTCCTTTGCATGTACAAATGAGGGGGTATTTATAGCTAAGGGTAAAAGTGGCCCTTGTGACTGTTCAACTCCCCTCATGACTGTTTGACTTATTTGACTCTTCAGCTTTACATGACTCTTTGTATGACATGTGGGTCTCTTGACTTCCACGTTACATTACATTGATTTACACAGTATGGCCCACAATTGTGATGTGGCCGACATGACTCATGACACGACTCGACACGACATTGTTGGTATGTTCATGCTGGTGGTGCTGTCCATGTCGAGCTGCAATGCTGCTGAGTGATGGATGTGCTCTTTGTGTATCACAACTTCACCTCCACATGACAAGGTGTGTGGAGTCTTTGATGGTCTTGGCGCTTTCTTGATGTTGCATGTGCATGTTTCTCGCTTGCTTGTACTTTGGCATGCTTCACATGTTTGTCCATTCGCGAAAAATTAGCCTCACATGCATCGTTCGTTCACGAAAAATTCCCCTTGCATGCATCGTCTGTTCGTCTGTTCACGAAAAATTCTCCTCGCATGCATCGTTTGTTCGTGAAAAATTCCCCTCGCATGCATCTTCCATTCATTCATTCATGAACACATTTCCTTGCATGTGCTCTCCTTGTTCATCCCGTTCATCGTCGCGTCACGCCTTATTGATGTGCCTATATCTACAATCACTCATGATGAGATGAAATCACATCCATAAACATCCTAGTCTACCATGATGCATTTTCGTTCACTTTCAGATGCATATAATCAGAGAGAGGACAAGGCTATGAAACTGCGCAAAGCAAGTTTCAAGCTGGGATGCAGACTCTAGGCACTACTGTTGAAAATTGCACATAAGTCACTAGGAGACAAAGATGGACATTCTGGATTAGCAGTGACTGTCTGCGAGATTTGGCTCGACTAGAGGGAAGATTTGCACAATTTCTGGAGGGAAGCAGTGCAGGCAGCAGAGGAGCTTGACAACAAAAATTATACAATTCCTGGAGGGAGATGGCAACAGGCTACAGAGCGGCTTGGCAACAAAAACTGCGCAATTCCTGGAGGGAGATGACAATGGGCTGTGGGATTGCTGGTGACAAAAACTACACAATTGCTGGGAGGCTAACCTACTGAACACCTCTACGCAGTTTTTGAGCTTACCGAGATGCTAGGAAGCTGAGGGACTTGCTCAGGAAATATGTGCAGTTTTCTGGGTGAGCAATCGGTCGGATGGCTGGAAAAACTGTGCATTTTTTTGAGGGAGTCAGGAACAGACACTAGGTGTTTGTCCAACCTGTCTGTGCAATTTTCTCAGTCAGCGGAGTAGGCAAGGTCTGCATCTTTTGCGCAATTTTTGAGGGGAGTGAGTCCCGGGGTCACTGCCTGGTCAAACTCTTTGTTGATCAACAGGAGGGTTTGTTGGTTAGCTTGTAGGAAACACACATTGAAATGGATTGTTTGACACTTCTATGCTGTTTTGGGTGACAGTTAGTCAAGTCGATTCTGGGTGGAGGTCTAGCTGTTAGAGGGTGATCTGGTCATCAGAACTTCAACAAAATGACTAAGTGAGTGAATTATTGCATATGCGACCTTGCGAACACACAATCAACATGACTTGATGAAAAGACGCCTCAGACCATCAAGACAACATATACTTGACATGACTGACTGACAGTGCGAGAAACAAGTGCAACACTTGTGATAGATCGTTGAACGACCGCGACGATGCTTGCACGACAGTGAATAAAAATTCCTGTGTGAGTGTGATGGATCTTTACATAGCGAATACAACTTGTACACATGAAGAGAGACCTTGTGCATGACTAGAACATGGCTGCAAGCATGGCATTGTGACCACCATGCAAAAATATGTCCGTTGAACAGTCAAGTGAGGAGGGTGAAAAGATTCAACATGAGCTCACAGGGTGAGCCCAAGTGTTTGCAAACATCAAGTAAAAATACAAGGGAGGCTCCGAAATTAGATGCAGGCCAAAATTTTGGATGGTGTTGCAGTCGCTACAACACTTGGTGACACACTGGTTGAATTCCAGATTCTCTGTTTTGGTCCATTTACAGCACATGGACTTGGTCTTTCAGGGAGTATTGAATTGTTGTGTGGGTTACTTCAGCTTCCCCACTTACCCCATGGACAGGCATAGTTCAACTTTCGCTGACTCAGTCAAAACAAAACAAAAAGTTCAACTTGATCACAATGTTTCGAAATCGGGGAGGGTAGTTAAAAAATTTCAGAGTATAAGTTTTCATCTCTGGTGTTGCTTTGCTGTCAACAGGCCTGGACACTACCCCGACGGAGTCACGCAAGAACACACACTTTGCTCCACTTCTAGTGAGCTTGGTCAGTACCCTGGTGGAGTTGCATGCTTCACCTCTCTGAGCAGGAAGCCTTTCTCTTCTTTCACCTTTGTATTTTTTAAAGAGGATTGTGCATATGCACTTATTTATTTTGGGGCGGAAGAGGGATCCTGACTTATTGAGAGTAGAAGAGGTTTTTCCTTCAAAGAAGCATGTAAGACCTTTGGCATAGGTTTACTCGTTTAGATTTTACCCTTCTCCGTTTCTACTAGTTGGATGAGCTTGATCACACAGATTAGAAGGATGAGTACAAACATGGGACTTCCCTGTGTGGACACAAGTTCATGGTTGGACCCAAGCTTCCCTTGTAGACAACTCATATTTCTAGTCAAGACTTCATCGATCGAAGGTTATTACCAAGCATAAAGAATATGGACAGAGGACAAACCAAGTGCTACAATGCCGCAAGACTTTATATCTCAACCACATACTCATTCAAAAGCCATAAATAAGTAAAGGGAAGCACTTATTTACAAGAGACAAAAAATAGCAGGATACTAAACAAACAAAACCATACAAAACAAAAATAGTAATCAAGGTGGAAAAGTAAAACAATAAGCAACATACAGATTTATGTACATGGCGCGGGGTGCAGCCCGACCTACTGAAAATAATGTTTGAGATCTTGGTCGTTGACAGGAAGATTGTCAATCCTCCTGTCAAGTGATTGCAGACGGTATGTGTATGGGCCAAACTTCTCATGAACTATGTACGGACCAATCCATAGGGACTAGAACTTTGTATGCTTTCCTTTGTCTTCATGGGGTTTATCGCATTTCAAGGCTAAGTCACTAACATCGAAGTTAGCTTTAGCTACAGACTTCTTATCAAACCATCTTTTGATACAGTTCTTGTGGAGTGTAAACATTTCTTTTTCTTTCATCCTTTCTTCCTGCAATTTGTGGAGTGTATCCATCCTACGCTGAATTAGCATGTAAGGCTTGCCTTGGGATTCTTGAGACAACTGAACCGCAGGCAAGTAGATGTTGGGCCGTAGGATGGCTTCTTTACCATAGACCAGGAAGTGTGGTGAGGTATTCAGAGATGGTTTGGGTGTTACACAGTTAACCCATAATTCATTTGTCAAGGTAGAGTGCCAGTTATGCTGCTCAGAGTAAATGGTATTTTTTATTATATGGATAAGGTTTTTGTTCGTGGATTCTACAAGACTGTTTCCCTGCGGGTAGTAGTTAGATGAATGTTTAAGCATAATACCATTTTGCAATGCAAAATCATAAAGCTTCAAAGATGAAAAGTAAGTTTCATTGTCAAATACAAGTGATATAGGAATGCCAAAGCGTGAGATGATGTTCTGCTGGAGGAAGCTAAAGACTTCCTGGTTGTTCACTTGCTTGAGCATAACTTCTTCTGTCCACTGTGTGAAGTAATCAGTAGCTGTCAGAATGTAGTGGTGTTGTTTCAATGAATGTGGGAAAATATCCCTGATGATGTCTAGGCCCCATTGTTGGAATGGTTTAGTCACTGCAATAGGGTGCAGTGGGGCTGTTGACCTTCATGTACTGTTGGCGCATTGCTGACAGACTAGGCACTTGCGGGTGTAAGCGTGTGCATCCTTGAATAATGTGGGCCAGTAGAAACTGGCTTGCATAACTTTGTGTGCAGCGGTATTTCCCATGAGGTGACCCCCGGCTAGTCCGTCATGTAATTCTTGAAAAACCTTCTCTGATTCATGTGCTTCCAGGCACCTGAGCAAGATTCCATTACTGTGCTTTCTGTAAAGCACTCCGTGCACAAACTAATAAAATAAAGCTTTGAGGTGTAGTGCCCTCTTATGTCTGATGGAAAAGTCAGAGGGTATGGTGCCGTGCTCAAGGTACTGGTACACATATTCGTACCAAGAGTTTCCATTTATAGTGGGTGGTGCTCGCATTACATCATACATTTCAATTTCTTGCTCCCAGTCGGCGAGCTCTACTTCCTCCTCCTATGCGTGTACTGCCTCAGCTGCGAGTTTGTAGAGACCATGACCCTTGACGACGTGAACTGGGTTGATGTCAAGGTCATACTCTTGCAAGCCTGTCATTCAGTTCTCACGTCGTTCACCCAACTCTTTTTGTACGAGAAGTGAATGGACTCTTGGGTGAGGCACAAACACTATGCAATGATTCTTCAACAAGTAGGGTCTGAAGTGTTTCACCACCCTGTATACTGCATATGCTTGTTTTTCAACGACGGGGTAGTTGAGTTCAGGTCCCTGCATGCTTGCACTCATGAAGGAGATGGGACTTTTGTCGTTCATTTCATCCTTCTGAGTGAGTAATGTAGCGAGCGAGTAGTCGGAGGCGAAGGTGTATAACAAGAAGTCTTTGTTGAAATTTGGGCTGTAGAGTGCAGGTGCTTTTGTAATAGCCTGCTTGATATGGGTGAATGCATACTTTTCCCTCTTGCACTAGTTGTAAACTTCATCCTTCTTGATCATGGCTTACATTGGTTTTACTATATGCGCATAGTCCGGAATGAACTTCCGAAGGAAGTTTATCTTTCCCAAGAAGGACTGCATTTCTTTCATGTTGGCTGGGTGAGGGATCTGTGTAATAGTTCGGACCTGGTCTAGATCAATCTTGATCTTGATTTTGGCAACGATTTTCCCAAGGAAGTTCCGCTCAGACACTACTAATATGCTCTTTTTGGGATTCAAGGAAATACTGTATTTCCTGCATCACTCAAAATTTTTCTCCAGATGGCGTATGTGTTCTTCCTGTTTTCTTGAAAACATAGTCATATCATCGAGGTACACCACTATGCTTTGTCCGATGAGTCTGTGGAAGGCGATATCCATGGCATGCTAAAAGGTTGTGCCTGCATTCACGAGCCCAAATGACATTCGTCTGTATCCGAACGTACCCCACTTGGTAATGAAGGTAGTTTTGAGTATATCCGGTTCCACTACCAAAATCTAATTATATCTTGAAAACCCATCAAGTAAGGAAAATGTAGAAGATCCTGTAGATTCACAAGCTCATTTAATCTACTAAAACAAGAAACAAGAATCTACTTCTACTCTTTACAACGGAAGCACATAAAGATCGAGCAAAACAATAACCGACAAGAGGAAGAACATCAAAGGCACATAGCACAATAAGTTTTCCCGGGGAAAGCCACAACTCAAAACCCCACTATCTGTATTGTATTAATCCGTAAAATAAAGATGAAATTACAATTCTTGTTCTCACAAGAACAATCCTAGCACTCAGTAAAATCAATCTCTAGCTCACAAGCAAGCTCAAGCCAAATCCACGCCTCTTCTCTACTTTCCAAGCCTCCTATTTCCTTGTGCCCTTGGTCAATGAATTTGGATGAATACAATATGCTCTGGTCAATCTTGAGCTTAACCTGCACAAGTATTTCCTATCCTTGGCCTGATGACTTCCTTTGGCCAATAGTTAGCCAAATTTCCAAGCCTTCAAGCTTCTAATTCTTTGAACCATTCGTGAGAGAATTTGCCTATATTTAAAGGGAAATTCCTCAGTTCCTAAATGCATGCACTATCAGTGAAACTCAGAAAAATCTAAAATAAATAGTACAATGTCCCTGCACTCTAGTCTCAACTAGGTCTTTCTTAGAATCGACATGCATGAGTTTCTGATGAGGGAATATTCAGTTAACTGGAGTATCACTATTTGAGTGCACTAATGTATCAACTGACTGTTAACTCACTATTAGTTCCTCAAACAATTTGAAACTAATTTCTCTAGATTTAACTCAATAAACCGAGTTAATTAATTACAACTCATACTTAACTCATCTTGGACGCCTATAATATAGGGAGAACATATACATGACTTCAGAAAGACTTCCAACTTTAAATTCCCAAGTTAATTAAGTTAATTAAACTTAATTAACTATTTACAAGTTGCTATGAGAAAAGAATTACAATTTAATTCAAGGACAAATTAAATTGGAATTTCTGGTTTCTATTTTTAACATTTCTTCTTGTTATTTTCAACACTCCCTCTCAACAATAAAATAATTCAACTTGATCCCGATCCTGAACCTTTGGAATGTTTTGCATGCAACACTTCTCTCTAGTTTTTTACTACAACAACTCAAGAAACAAAAAAACATCCAACCTGAATAAGAATGATGCCTCTATCATCAAAGCCTTTGACTACTATTGCCTCTGTCAACTGAAAATTCTATGCTTTTGTTGACTCTGCCTTTCTGCACTGTTGTCAACCCTCTCTATGCTCTTCAATACCTAAATTCTCTAGCCTCTGTCACTCTGATAGATTCTGACTGCATCAATCCCAATGATTCCTCCCGCTACTATTTACTTTGGGCTCCCGTAGCAACGTATGATCCATGAGATAAAACCAGTCAATGGACCCTGCCCAATTTCAGTCCTCTTGGGACTAGCACTTCACATCAGCCCACCTCACACCTGGAGGTAAGGTTGCATGTGATTCCTCTACCCACTTGGCTCAAAATTCCCCCCTACTGGAGGTCTCTGCATGACTGGATGCCTCCACTCGGTCTCCTTCAGATTTTCCAATTGTGGCTGCTCCATAATTGTCTGAGATAGCTTCTGAGACTCCTCTACTTGAGTGAATCTCTCCACTCAGTCTCCTCTCATCTTCTCTAGTTGTGGCTGCTCCACAACTTCCTGAAGCTTCTTCTGAGGCTTCTCCAAGCGCTGCATGTTGAGAGGTAATTTACTCTCCATTTCAATCACTAAGTCTCTAACCTTTGCCTTGCTTCTCAAAGCTTTGCATGCATCTTTAACCTCAAGATCACACAGGTTCTTGACCTGTGCACCGATCTGTTTCATGTGTCTTGTGGTGACGTGTCTAAGGAAAACCTTTCCTTACTAAAAACCACATCATAGCCATGATCTTCCAATATTGCGACTGAAACAAGATTCTTCTTTAGTCCTGGAACATACATCACATCTGTGATCTTGAGAGGGGAGCCAGACTCCCTTTGAAAGGTAACCGTACTGATCCCGGTAGCTCTATACCTCTCGTCATCTCCAAACTCTATGCTCTTCTTAAGGTCTTTCTCCTCAAAATCATTAAAAACATAGTTACCAATCAAATGAGAACTATTACCTCAAAACGAGTACTCGAACCCAAAAACCCCCAAAAAACATGAAAAAACAACCCAAAAATGAAAATTGTTTATGCCAGAACGATATTTTTTTTAGGGTAATTTTTCAACAATTTTTTTTAAATGGAAGTAAAAACCAATTTTGTTTTGAAAAATGGATGAAAAAAACACCCTTAAAATAAAGTGTTTATTCTGGAATAACAAAAAAAACCACGTTACAATTTTGACATTTTTTTATCAATAGAGTTAAAGAGAAGATATACGGACTTTGAAAAACTGTAAAATTCCAACAATTGTTGGACATGATGTTAAAGATAAAATATCATGTCTCGAATCCTGATAATTCCAATTATTTCCATCCATGTTGTTAAAGATAAAATATCTTGACTCTAAAAAACCTTGAAATTGTAATTGTTTTCAACCATAACATTAAAGATAAAATATCATAATTCAGAAACACCTTAACATTTTGACAAATTTTAAACCTTGTAATTAAAAACCTTTAGTTTGTAACACATTTCAACCATGAAATTATGGAAAAATGATATGACTAAAACAATTTTTAAAAATGAACAAGTAAATGAAAGATTCATTATTCCAAGAGTAATTTTTAGCAATGGAGTTGAAGATAAAATATCCAGACTTTGAAAAACTATAAAATTCCAACAATTCTTCGACATGATGTTAAAGATAAAATATCATGTCTCAAATCTTGATAATTCCAACTATTTCCATCCATGTTGTTAAAGATAAAATATCTTGACTCTAAAAAACCTTGAAATTAAAGTAATTGTTTTCAACCATAGCATTAAAGATAAAATATCATAATTCAGAAACACTTTAACATTTTGACAATTTTTCAACCTTGTAATTAAAAACCTTCAGTTTATAACACATTTCAACCATGAAATTATGGACAAATTATATGACTAAAACAAATTTTTAAAATGAACAAGTAAATGAAATATTCATTATTCCAAGAGTAATTTTTAGCAATGGAGTTAAAGATAAAATATCTTGACCCTAAAAAACCTTGAAATTGTAATTGTTTTCAACCATAGCATTAAAGATAAAATATCATAATTCAGAAACACCTTAACATTTTGACAAATTTTCAACCTTGTAATTAAAAACCTTTAGTTTGTAACACATTTCAACCATGAAATTATGGACAAATTATATGACTAAAACAATTTAAAAAAATGAATAAGTAAATGAAAGATTCATTATTCCAAGAGTAATTTTTATTTCAAAGGATAAAACTATAGCTCTTTTCAAAGTTTAGCCTAAGACAACTTATCCAATTGTAAGAAAAACCTAAAAGTCAACCATCAAAATGAAGTGTTCTTTAATGAGGCAATGAAATTTCAACAATTTTAAAACTATCTTATAGTAAATGGTAACAATAAATAATATCATGGAAATATCACTGTATAATTTAAAAAATCAACATTAATTTCTAATATTTATTTATTTTTAATCAAAATATCAAATTTCGTAGATTGAATATCACAAAAATTAAAGCATATAATCCAAAAAAACATAGAAATGACCCATAGCTTCATGTAAGATCACATGGAAGTAAAAAATATTTATTTCAAGTTACCACACAAACATCCCTAAAGACATGAATTTATTTTAATTAAAACATTAAATCCAACAAACATAGAATGACTCATAACTTCATAAGATCATATGGAAGTCAAAATATTTATTTCAAGATACCATGCAAAATTCATTTACATAAAATGTCGTAGGCATTTATTCAAAATCATCCATAGGATCTGGCACACCATCAGAATCTACATCTTTAGATGAATCGCTGGATGTAGATGAAGATGACCCATATTTTTCTCTTTCATCAACTAGAGCCCCATTTGAGTCAACATGCATGCCCACCATTTCAATTTTCAAAAGTCTTCTAGATCTACCACTAGGTTTAGCAGACTCCCATCTCAACACTGTTCCTTCTGGTAGAAACTTCTTCAAAATATCTATGGTATTGAAGCGAAGAGTTCCTCTCTTTGTTAAATTGAAGTCATAGACAAGTATGTCAACATTATCCAATTTTAATAGGTCTGTGCGGCGACGATTTATATTTGTACCTTTTTTTTTTTAATTTTTATTTTTTTTTTTTTTGCGAATTTGTTTATCCAACTACCATCTCTGGCTTGTACACACCATTGAATGGGTGGGTATTTGTGGCATACCAATGTACCTCAACAACTGTAATATCTTCATTTTCTTTAATGACTTTTATAACCTTTGCAACCCAAAATGGATAGCCAAGTGGATCTCCATATGCTAATACTGCTATCATGCAACCCTCCTTAACATCCTGCACATAACCCTTGTAAAGGTCATCCATGGCTTCACGTTGTGCACACGATATTCTAGAACTAATATAGATTTCTCTTTCCTCTTCCTGTTGAGAATTAATAATGCCTTGAGATTGTTGTTGTTCAACATTGTGTCTTTCCTCCTGTTCATTTGGCATATTTTGAGGCCAAATAAATGGAGACTTCAAAAGTGTATATTCATTTCCTGATATTGAGATGATATCACTTTGATCATTGAAAAAAGACTCCCACCAAATTGAATCAACAACATCAAATTAGTCATATGTATCTCTAATACATTTTTTTATTTCTTCTAGACATTCAGAATAATTTATCTCTCTCTTATGCCTTCGTGCATCATTGAGTTCAACAACTAATTGTAATAATATTATCTTTGATGCAAATATTGAATGATCTAGAATGAACTTCAAAAATGCTAAACCTGACGACGACCCCCATTCTGCAACAGTTGAATACTTCTTGCCCCATATAAGCGTTTTCCATCAATTTTTTTGATACAAAATTGATGCTGTAAGCTAATGTCATTAAGTTGTTAAATGCATTTCTCCTCACCATGTGATCCAAAAATAAACTTTTGCATGTCAATAAATTCCTCCAGCACATGAAAAACACGCTCTGGAATATATGCTTTCTTAATACATTCAATTAATGATGGAAGGCTCCCAACATTCTTCCTCCTCAATGTTATTGAAAAACGACTAATCATCTGATCAATATGGTCATGAGTGTGCCCAATAAGAAGGAAACTAACCATTACCTTTCTAAAAATTCCCAATTGAAGAAGCATGTTTAGATATCCAAAAAGAACTTAATTTTTATTTTCACGGCTTGTGTTGTCCAATTGCAGATACAAAACTTCAGGAAGAATACCAGACTAATGAGAAAATGCATCATGGATTATAGTTATGGTAAGATTTGCATCATTATGAATATTTGGAGTTGTGAAGTAAACCTTTGGCAACATCTTCCCATTAAAGACCATACAACCAACCAAGTGAAACTGAATAAAATTTTCTTCCTGTAAATTTTTTGGTGTGCGGAAAAATGTGGCAGAAGTGTTTTCTTTTGGTCCATACCATCAATTATCAAACCCAAATATTTATTTGGATTATCATAACACTTTTTTCTATGTTTGTACAATTTTTGTCTTCCACTTGTTTGCTGATTGTGATGCTCTTGAAGTGTTTTGACAATGAAATCTGCATATAAAATAAAAGAAATCTATTAATAAATATATTTTCATAGTTGATAGCTATCCAATTTTTAAAAATAATGTTATGAATGCATACCTCTTTCTGCCCGTTGAAATTTATCTCTTTTTGATTTAAGAGAAGCACATGTATTGCAAATCCCCATCCTTGTCTTCTTAGGAATATGGACATTGTTGAATTCGTTCTTCCATATCCTTGTAAAATATGAATATGTAGTAAAATTACCATCTCCTTCAGCACCTTCTACATATTCTTTGTATAAGTTGTATATTTATCGTTTTGAGAAATTATCTGGAATATGTATTGTGTCTTTGACATACACTCTCCATGCCTTGAAAAGAAGTCTTTCATCCATGACATCGTAGTATTTTCTGATGGTCCAACCTCTCTTTTATAACGTACTTTGAATAATATGTAGGCTATTTTTCCAATCTTTCTTGGATTCTTGACAAACTAAAATTACCAACTGAATGCAACATTTTGAAAGCCTTTCTAAAGATCAATACATTCCCAATATGATAATCATAACCTGCTAGTGTAGATTGCATGCAACCCACTAAAAATGGATTTTGCATACTTTTATTCATTGACAAATATTTCTTCCTTTGCTCCAAAGAAAACTTGAAATCCATATGTTTCAAGCAATCCATTTGACAACATTCACTCGAAATCAGAGCACTGATAAAATTTCTACTTATGAGATATTCTGTCCTAACCCTTGTATAACTAGAATATTTTGGATTGATATGAAAAGGCCTACTCCTACTCTTAGATACAATATTTGCTTGCAACGTCCCCCTCATTTCATTATTATCTGCAAAAGCATTTTCATCATCATTAAGAGGAATATTATATTGACGAAGATAGTTAGAAAATTCATCACCATCATTGCTTGGAAAATATTCATTACCATCCTCACATGAAGGAAATTCTTCACTACCAACATCTATGCTTTTGAAATCTTGAATCAGACAAAATTCTTCACCATCTTCATCCCTGCTTTTGAAAACCTCCCTTGGAGGACTCAATTCATCATCACCATGACTACCTTTGAAACACTCACTTAGAGAAAATGCATTATTGACATTTTTGCCTCTAAAATTATCATTTGCAAGAAACTCTTCATCCTCCCCTTCATCACTGGTGATCACATAATCCTTAGGATTATGACTAAGTGGAAAATATGACTCTCTATTCATAGTCAAATTATCATTTGCACGGAATTCTTCATCCTCCCCTTCATTAGTGGTGGTTTCATAATCCTTGGGATTAGGAGCAAGTGTAAACTTTGAATTTCTATTTAATGGAAATTCTTCATCCTCCCTTGCGTCAGTGATGCTCTCACAATCCTTAGGATTAGGACTAAGTGAAAACTTTGAATCTCTATTTACTGGAAATTGTTCATCCTCGCCCTCTCCTTCATCGGTGGTGCTCTCATAATCCTTAGGATTAGGAATATGTGGAAACTTTGACTCTGCAAATTATTCATCTCCCCATTCATCAGTGGTGCTCTCATAATACTTAGGATTAAGAATAAGTGGAAACTTTGTCTCTGCAAATTCTTCACCCTCCCCTTCATCAGTGTTACTCTCATAATCCTTAGGATTAATACTATGTGGAAACTTTGATTCTGCAAATTCTTCATCCCCCCTTCATCAGTGTTGCTCTCATAATCCTTAGGATTATGACTATGTGGAAACTTTGAATTTGCAAATTCTTCATCCCCCCCTCATCATTGGTGTTCTCATAATCCTTAGGATTAGGAGGAAATGGAAACTTTGAATCTTCACCCCCCCCTTCATCAGTGCTGTTCTCATAATCCTTAGGATTAGGACTATGTGGAAACTTTGAATTTTCAAATTCTTCATTCCCCCCTTCATCATTGGTGTTCTCATAATCCTTAGGATTAGGAGGAAGTGGAAACTTTGAATTTGCAGATTCTTTATCCCCCCCTTCATCAGTGGTGCTCTCATAATCCTTATGATTAGGAGGAAGTGGAAACTTTGACTCGGGGAATTCTTCATCACCCCCTTCATCAGTGTTGCTCTCATAATCCTTAGGATTAGGACTATGTGGAAACTGACTCTGGAAATTCTTCAACCCCCCCTTCATCAGTGGTGCTCTCAATCCTTAAGATTAGGAGGAAGTGGAAAAATTGACTCTCTATTCACATGCAATTCTTTTTGTTGTCCTTCATCAATGTTGCTCTCATCATCCTTAGGATTAAGACCAAGTGGAAAATTTGTCTCTCTATTCATAGTGAAAGAATTCATATTACATTCATCAAAATGAATAGAGTTGTTGCATGACGAAGATGTCGATGCTAAAGAAAGAAAAACTTCACTATTAGAAGAATCCATGAACTTCAACTAGAATATGTCGAATGATACAAATGCACTCTCTCCCAACGACAATATATAATTTAGAGATTGAGAATTTCCACTAAAGTTTCCCCCCAAAAAATTTTCGCTGAAGAATTTCCCTACAAAGTTTGCCCCCAAAAACTTTCGCTGAAAATTTTCTCTCCAAAATTTTCAGTTCCCTCCAAAATTTTTATCTATAATTTATTTGAAAACATATTACTAAACTTTTGGTTTTGGAAAATTTGACCGTAGTTTCTACTCAAAGTATTTATAGAAATTCAAAATATTTTTTTTCTATTTAAAAATTATTTAGATTGACCATGTAATAAATTAATTTTTTAATAAATAATATTTTTTTTAATCCCATAAATGAATGATAACTAAGCTAAAAGCTAATAATATTAACTAATTTATTTATTTTTATTTTTAAGTTTAATCCCACATTCAAGAAATGATATATCAATCCCACAATTATCGCTATAAAATAAAATTTATCGTTTCTATTCATCACATCACATCAAATCTTCTGGGTCTTGTCAAAAGGTTTGGAGCGATTTTATGGAGGGGCTGCATTGTCATAGATAACACATTCAACGAGAGTTTTACGCATTTTAAAAGTTAGTTTTCTTATCTCGACTATTTATAGATGAATTTGGGAAATTTTTTGTTTTACAAGAAAAACCACATAAAAAATTCTTTTTTTTAAGGCTTTTGAAATTAAAAATGGGTGTTATTTATTTATTTTAATTTCATTTGGGAAGCATTAAGATTATTGGATGAAAAAACAAGGAAATAAATAATTTTTTGTTTGTTATATATTTGTAA
>APFE030619554.1:433528-443541 GCA_000404065.3 Pinus taeda
TTTTTAAGTAATATATATGGTTTTTTGATTAACTAATTTACATGTCTATATATATATTTGTTTTTCAGGAAGATGGCATCAATGAAGATCTTTGTGAATATGTCTGGAACAAAGGCAACAATTCTAACATCTAAAGTTGTAGGTGGACACGCTTTGAACACTGCTGAACATACTTGAAATGAGAAATAGTGTAAAATTCGACCAACTGGCCCATCAAGTGCACCAAAGATTATTTCTGAATGATTGAATTCACGAAAAATAAATAAAACATTTTACATGGCGTGTTAAAGATGTTGAATATGATGATAGTACACATCTTTATCTATATTGTGGTATGATTTACATGGGTGAACGGTATCAGGTGATAGGCAAAGTACGGGACATATGTTTGGTGCCGAATTCAAACAATGTTTATGTTTTTGCAAAATTGCCCAAAATCACATGAAAATGTTAGATATCGTTTCTCAAAAAACAAGTATAACACATATGAAGAATCTACACTATTGTGTGAAGAAACCTCATCGAACATTTCAAATAACATTGTAAGTATGCTTATTTATAATTATGTGTAATGATCATTAATTTTTTTTTTATAAATGATTGATCATTGACATATTGTATTTTCTTTGATAGGATTTTGCTGAGAGTCTTTCAATGATGTTGGAGGGTATTTATTATATGGAACCAAATATTATGCATGTGATCAACAATTTCCATATAGAGTTAGAACAAGAAAAAATAATGAAGCAAAAAATCAACAATCCATGACACTGCAATGGTACATGTAGGGGATCAACAAAGAATCCATACGGTGGGTCAATCTAACGAAGGTAAACATGTTTATTTTGAAGATATAGCAGTTGTAGCTCAAGCCGAAGCTCAAAAATATGTTTCTATTAGTGAGGAGGAGGTTAGAACTGTTGTTGAAAAGAAGAAAAGAAATAAAACATCGAAAAGAAAAATGCCCTTGGATGTCACTCTTCCACTTGATGATGAGGAGATTATTTTAGTAGAAGAAGATATGTTAGCTAGGAAGAAGAAGAAATAAAAAATTGGCGAATTTGTTAAAATCAAAGGCAACAATGAAGAACAAAGTGAAAGTTCTAAAGGCATCAAATAAATCATAACACGAGGCGCTGATTTAGAGGATGACATTATGAAAACAAAACAAAATTCCATTCAGAATCACTTGAGGAAGAATAAATTAATTAATGGTGGCAAAACATTTGAGCTTAATACCACCCAATTCTATAGGTCAGATGAAGGACAATCTTAATATCAAATTAGAAAAGCACATCACCTACATGTCCATAATCTGAAAACATTATTCAGGTACAATCCATATGCACATGTGGTGGATTATGTGGTTCTTGTTGATCCAAATCAAGTTCCTAATAAGGAGGCATTTGATAGGACACAATGTTTTGACTACAAATATTATTTAATTGGAGGGAACCATTCAACAGAGACCAAAAGATAATTGATGGAGGAATACCTCGGAAACTATCTTTCTGAAATAGTGAAATGCATCATTTATGTTGGTTTAATATAAACAGAGGCAAAGTTACTGGCATGGGATTATAATGCAGATAATGAGTATAGAATGTCTATGACTTTTATCCAAAGGGTCAGATTAATTCATAATAATTAAAAAAAAAAAATTGGTGGGGATAAAACAAAGGTTATTTTAAGCTTTCGAAAGGAATGTTGTATGGAAATAGGTTATCAAATTGAGGATATAATCAAATAAAAAAGTGGAAAAGTAAATTCAAAATTATTCAGAGGCATAGATAACATTTTCCAGTTGGCATTTAGAACATGGGAGATATGGGAATTGATTGATGACATTTTCGAAATGTGGGAGAATATTGCCATAAAAAATCAGAAGGTTAAAAGGTCTAAACCCAAAATATGTACCAACAGTAAGACAGGTCTTGAAATGAAGCAACTTCTAGATTATATGACTATCATACCTTGGAGAGCAGTGCAAGGTGTTAAAGATGACAAATTGGTCAAATCAATATTATGTTGTGTGAAGACAGGTGAATTGTCATTGGAAGAAATGTGCTCGAAATTTCAAAAGTAAGTTTGTTGAATTACTTTTATTTTTTCTTGGATTATAATTTTATTTTAAATAAAACATATTGTTGTTGGTATTATTTGTTATACGTATCACTATATCAACAATTTTTACTTTATTTATTCAGTCATAGGATTTATATGAAAATACAAGAACATATAATTAAAATGTTGAATGAAGAGAGTTGGAATGATGTTGTACTCAACTACCCAGAATCAAATTCTACAACAACGCTTAAAGATTTTTATCTTGCATTCAAAAAGGTATGTTGATTTTTACATTCATTTTATTGATATAATTTTTTATTTTATTATATTACTTATACTTATATTTATTTATTTCATTAAAGATGTTGAAGAATGATGCGAATGGAATGCCAAATACTTTCAAAAGTTTAATTGAAAACATTAAGTTGGAAAGGCTGAGAAAGAAGTGTCTTAGGAATGTTGAACTTGATCCTACTCTTACTCATTTCATTTGGAATGGGCTAGACATTATCCAATATCAAATAATACAAGGTGATTGTGAAGACATTGTAAAACTCATACCTAAAAGGGAATATGCCATAGTTATTGTAGACATTCCTCATAGTTTCAATTTCCCAAACATTGAATATGATAATGAGCCTTACATTTATCAAGCTTTTAATAAAGTGGTTATGGGCTTTCAAGAAGTCACAACATCACCACTTTGGAGATTTGTGATATTTCATCAGACACAATTTGCAATGTTATTAACAAGCTTCAAGGGAAAACCAAACTCAAGGATGCAAATTACATGGTAAGACATTGAAATTGTATGTTTGATTAATGTAAATTTTTTTTTTTTATTTTTTTATTATGTTATGTACAAGTGGATTGAACTTTTACTATGTCGTGTTATAGGCAAAAGTAAGATCTTATTTTTTCTAGAGATCAGCCAATTACAAATGATTATGAGTTCATCCATGTTGAATGTTGGGCAAAAGTGATAGTTATAAGTCCATTCTTCTGAACCAAGTAGATGGAAAGAGTCATAGCCAAGTACTAGTTCATGATGTTGTCGTAAAAAAGTTAACATAAGAGGATAAAGATGCAAAATGAGAGATATTTAACATTTATCAAAAACCACAAACATTGATTCACTATCTTATAGATTTATGTTCAAATGAAGGAGATTGGGTTTTGGATTTATTTTCAAGTCCAGGTAATTTTAATATAAATTGAAATTAATATATATATAATATATATATATATATATATTTATTATTATGCGTTTATACTAATTTACTTATTGTTTTTGTGTTTGATGATTAGGTACAACACTAGCATGTTGCCTACAAAAAGGAATAAATTGCATTGCGATTGAAAGAGACCCACTACAATGCAATTTTATTCAACAAAGAATTAATGTTCTTCAATTTTTTCCAGATGCAATGCAAGAAGTTGGTTTGAGGAAAGGATATTTTAATGAATCATGTGTGGCAAAAATCCATTAGAAGAGGAAAATGAAGAAACTCAAGTAGGAAATATTGTGGAAGAAGAAAATAATGGAGTTGAAGAAGACGATGAACATGGATTATATGATATTCTTGATGATGTTTAATTTATGATTGCAAATCAAACTCAATTTCGATAGATCTTCATTAGTTTTACTTGTAATGTTTTGACTTTGAGATTTTATGAGAAGAATGAACATTTGATTATTGTTGTTATATGTTCAATATTTGTAGTATCTGATTTTCACTTTAATTTTTATGGGAATCATTTTTTTTTTGGTAAAAAACCTGTGATTACTATTATTTTTTAACATGATATTCATAAAAATGATATTTTTAAAAGTTTTTTTGTTAGGATTTTCCCATAAAAATTGTTTATTTGACATGTCATTTTTGACAAAATTCTGAAAATGTGTATTTTTTTTCATTATATTTATATAGAAAATGTGTTTTTTTTTGTCAATGTTAAAAATTATTGTGTTTTAGTAACAATTATTTGATGTCCATTGAAATATTAATTAACATTACATAAACATATAGAAAATAGTAACTTTAAAATATTGACCATTTTTTTTAACTACGCGAAAAAATTAAGATTTCATTACAAACAAAATTGAAAATAAAAATGAAAACACAAAAACACAAAAAATACATTTAAAAAAAAAAATCTTACGCGAAGAAGAAGGCATTAGAAAATTTAAAGTGTCAAAAATCAACCCTCTAAAAAAAAGGGTTTGATGCTACATCAACACTTTTCAAAATCAGCATGAGAATCACTAACACCTAAAAACATATGTTCATACTTGATACATAAGAAAATTTAAAGTGCCAAAAATATGCTAAAAAAAGTGCATTCTGGCATCACCACTTTTCAAAATCAGGGGATTTTTTTTGTTGCCTCAAAAAAATAGGTGCCGGTTCATTTTCTCATTTGATCCGTAACTATGTTTAAAGAGATCTCTATTCCCCATATCTATTCCCCATCATATGGAATGAGGCACAACTATCAAGATACCACATGCCTCCCATGACAATGCCAACCATGCATGCAATGCGAGTGAAATCAAGTTCGAATTGTGAAGCTAGAGCCTCACCTACTGCCGCTACTGTCGACTCCTTCTTGCTTACTTTCTTCTGTGGGCAGTTCTTGACATAGTGCCCATGATCATGGCACTAAAAACACTTGATTTTCATCAAGTCCATCTTCTTTACGCCCTCCTCGCCTTGGGATTTCTTTCCCTTGGCCTATTTTTCCTTACTTGCTAAGGAAAAATCCTCTTCCACTTCTTTGGAAGAGGTCCCATCTCTAGTGTTCTTGCTGATCTACAACATCAAATTCAACCATAGTCATTCCCAATCTGACAGTTTCTCCCCACCATTGACTGAGTCCTAATAACTATGCCAATTCTTTGGGAGTCCAAGAAGAGAAAGGCTCACCATATCTTCCTCGGCAACCGTGATTCCAACATTTCCAAGTTCATCATGACATTGAGTGAACTTGGTCAAGTAATTTGTAATTGACTCGCTCACCTCCATCTTGATTTTTTGAAGTTTATCTTTCAGTGCCAACTTTCTTTAGTCACTGCTATGCTGGAAAAGGTCCTTCAATGCTTTCCACATAGCATGTGGAGTTTACTTCCCATGGATACTCAAGACAATGTGGTCTTGAACTCCCTCAAGGATTATCCGCCTCGCCCTTGCCACACACTTCTTCCATTCGACCAAATTATGAGCATCCGATGTTGGTGGCTTAGGAATGTCCTAATCAATGAATTCCTTCAAGCCATTATCCTCCAATATGACCTCCATCCTATCCTTCTAGGCTATATAATTCGAGATTCCATCCAAGGCATACTCGAGCCACAAATCATAGAATGCCATCTGTCGATCCTGAAGTATGTATTGCAAATTCGAATTTCCCGTGTAACCAAGAAACTCAAAACTTTGAAATATCCTCTAGAGGGATGATTTTAAATCAGCGATATCTCCCTCATCCAAACTTCGATTTGACCGGTTTTTGTTGTTGTTGTTGTTTTTTCTTTTTTAAATTTGGGTATATTTTCCCAAGGAATCCATATCTGCAATTTGTTTCTGAAATTTTTTCACAAAAATTCTCAGATATTCTCTGTAAACTCTCAGCTCAAAAACAATCTTGCTCCAATACCATGTAGAAAATCTTGTAGATTCACAAGCTCATGTAATCTAGTAAAACAAGAGACAAGAATATACTTATACTATTTACAGTTGAAGCACATAAAGACCGAGCAAAACAATAATTGACAAGAGGAAGAACATTGAAGGCACATAACACAATAAGTTTTCCTGGGGAAAGCCATAGCTCAAAACCCCACCATCTGTATCGTATTAATCCTTAAAATCAATATGAAATTAAAATGCTTGTTCTCATAAGAACAATCCCAACACTCAGTAAAATCAATCTCCAGCTCACAAGCAAGCTCAAGCCAAATCCATGCCTCTTCTCTACTCTCCAAGCCTCCTATTTCCTTGCGCCCTTGGCCAAAGAATTTGGATGAATACAATATGCTCTGCTCAATCTTGATGACTTGATGACTTCCTTTGGCCAATACTTAGCCAAATTTGCAAGCTTCCAAGCTTCTAATTATTTGCACCATTCTTGAGAGAATTAACCCGTATTTAAAGGGAAATTCCTCATTTCTTAAATGCATGCACTATTAGTGCAACTTAGAAAAATCTAAAACAAATAGTACAATGTCCCTACACTCTAGTCTCAATTGGGTCTTTCTCAGAATCGACATGCATGAGTTTTCGATGAGGAAATATTCAGTTAACTGGAGTAGCACTAGTTGAGTGCACTAATGCATCAACTTACTGTTAACTCACTATCAGTTCTTCAAACAGTTTGGAACTAATTTAACTAGACTTAACTCAATAAATAGAGTTAACTAATTACAACTCATACTTAATTCATCCTGGACCTCTATAGGAAAACATATACATGACTTCAGAAAGACTTCCAACTCGAAATTCCTAAGTTAATTAAACTTAATTAACTATTTACAAGTTGCTATGAGAAAATAATTACAATTCAATTTACAATTTAATTCAAGGACAAATTAAATTGGAATTTATGGATTCTATTTTTAACATTTCTTGTTGCTAATTTCAACAGAAAACATTTGTGCCCCAGATATTGTTTGCAAAATGTGCTCCATAGATGACGCAGGTTATTTGTCTTTGTCTGAGGCGTAGTTCAAGTTCTGGAAATCAAAACACAAGCGGATTTCCCCGAATTTCTTATGTACAGGAACAAGGTTTGAAACCCAAGTAGAATGACGAACTCTGTATATGATCCATGCATCCAACAACTTGGTGAGATCCTTTTGTATGAGGGGTTTAAGTGACGGATGTAATTTCCTCAACTTCTAATGATATGGCTTGACCCCTTCTTTGATCGGAATGATGTGTTGGGTTATATGTGTTTCGTAAGTTTTCAGATCATCATATGTCCACACGAACACATCTCGGTATTGTTTGAACATGCAGACAAAGGCTTGCCGCTCATGATGTGTGCAACACATACCAAGATTGACAAACTTCAGATCTTGTTTTGTCCCCGAGTTATTTAGTTTGTGCATCACGTTAGAGTTGTGGGTTTTGCTGTTCCTTGGCCCCTGAAAGTGTTCTTGCAAGTCATAGAGTTTTTCCAAAGACACCACACCTTTGGGGATGAGTTGGCCTTTCTTAATCTCCATCCCAGCTTGTAAAGATTGCTTGTGCTTGTCTTCGTCTATCGTTGCATTCCTTGAAGATATCAGCGTTGGACAAGAAATGCAGTATATGTTGATCATCATCAAACACGCGTAAATTAGTTATGTTATCTGGGATAGATGGTCTGTACACAATTTCAACAGTAAATCTATCCTTAAGGTGTGACATGCTAGAAGCTGCGTTTGCCAAGGCATTGGCAGCTGCATTACACGTTCTAGGTACAACAATGATATTAAATGCTTGCAAGTTATAGATCAATCACCATACATATTACTGGTAACTTTTGAGATGAGGTGATAAACAATGAATGGTGTTACGTACTTGTTGTACCATTATTTCCGAATCACCTACCACTTTGAGCGCGACCATGTTGAGGCTGATGGATTTTTGCAAGCCCAACACAAGTGCTTTGTATTCAGAAATGTTGTTTGTGCACTCGAACTCCAAGTGGATTGAAATCAAATGTTTCTTATTCTTTGGGTCGATTAAGACACACCCAGCTCTTGAGCCCTCTCGTGTCTTTGATCTATCGAAGTACATGGTCCACAACTCGTCTGTACACAGACTGTTCGACGCGCTTGCACTACTGCTACTGTTACTAATGTTAAAATGTATTGTGCATGTTTCAATTCCATCAGTTGGGCAAGGAAGGAGACCCAATTGAGTGTTTGGTGGGGTTGGAGTTGGCCGTGTAGGATAACACCCCAGCACTGTTTCCAAGAGGCAGTCGCCGAACATGAGATCTGTGAAGGCCAACAATTCATTTTTGCCATTGATGGGAGTGACATTATGCCTCATGTATCTCTTGGATAAAACCTAGATTTGATTGTTTTTTCCCTTGTACAGAAGCCATATGTGCGACCAGTTTGTAACAAATTATCATTCAGCTTGTTGGACTAGTCTCTGCTAAGCAGTACGCCATATGCTTCTGGTATGTCCACAACAACAATGTTTGTGCACTTGTGAACTCAACTGTCATGAGATAGTCAAATGATTATATCCCGAAGCTCACCAATGGCTTGTAAGGATGTTCGATCGAGTTGGATGATCTGCACAGATGTCTTGCTCCATTGTGCGTTGATCTTTTTGGCAATGAAGAGCGGCATGACGTTGGTTTCTGTGCCAGAATCAAACAAACAATTGTGAACATTACATTTGAATATTTTGAATGAAAGTAAGAATGGAGGGAAAACAAAGTTTTCTTCTTCCATCTAGAGTATGTTTAGCACAGTTGAAAGCGATCTAGGAGATGTGCTTGCTCCCTTGCTAGTACAGGTTGCACTATCCGTTGATGTCTATCCCAGTGCACGTAGCAAGATGTTCGACTGAATTTGGATCTTAGCCAACTCGAACAAATTGATGCTGCGCGAGTTTTCTTCATGTCTTCCACAATGTTGTAATCTAGAGGGGGTAGACTCACCGAGATGTCCGGGTAATACTGGTGTTCGCGTTATTCGACGAAGTGTTCTGCAGTTCGCTGCTCATGGACGTACTCTTGTCCTTCGATGTTTTCCTGGGCTTGCTTTGTGTTTTTTGATTTTGGACAGCTGGTGGATCAACCTTCCTCAACAATTCGAGCTTTTGTTTCACTTCCCCAAGTGTAGGGGGATCCCCCTTACTTCTAAGATTGTAACGATCATTTTGCTTTTGGGGCTGCTTCTCGGTGTTTGTCTTTTGTGTTGCTTGTGAGAATTGATACATGTTCACCATATACCCAAAGCTTGATGCCTCATTAGGCATAACATCTTCATCATTCTTTGTATCTCTCGGATGTCCCTGCACATTGCTCGCTACGTCAAGTGCGTGGTTGAATAATGAGCTTGCAACTCGGTTCCAATTCGAACAAGACGCTTCCGAGTGAACATAGTTATCAATCAAACGAGAAGTATGACCTCAAAATGGGAAAAATCCCAAAAAAACATGAAAAACACTTTGAAATAAAAAAGTGTTGATGCCAAAATAAAGGTTGATTTTTATTTGTTTTAAGAGTAATTTTTCAATATTTTTTAAAAATAACAGTAAAAAACAATAAAATCCATTTTGTTTGGTGCAAAAAACACGTTGAAATCAAAAAGTGAACATTTTTTTTTTTGGTTCAGAGTACATTTTCAACACTTTTTAGTAATGATGTTAAAAACAAAATATCGTGACTCTGAAAAACTTTAAATTTCCAATGATTTTCAAGCATGAAATTAAAGATAAAATATCACGTCTTTAAAACCCTTAAAATTCCAACAATTTTTAAGCATGACATTAAATTTAAAATATCATTTTTTTAAAAAACCTTAAAATTCCAACAATTTTCAAGCATGGTGCTAAGAAAAAAATTTATAATTGTTTTCAGCCATAACACTAAAGATAAAATATCACGACTTAGAAAAACATTACAAATCTTAACAATTTTTCAACAATGGAATTAAAACCAAAGATTATGAATACAAAACAATCTTAAATTTTCAAAATATTTTAAGCATGACATTACGAAAAAAATTTATGACTAAAAAAACTTTAAAATGAACACCTGAATGAAAGAGTTATTATACCAAGAGTAATTTTTTTTAAATGCTAAATGTATAGCGATTTTGAAATCTTAACTTAACACAACTTGATACATTGCGAAAAAAATTAAAAATCAACTATCAAATTGCACATAATGGGATCGGGTTGCTAGACAAGCATCGACACATACCCTACAAAAAAATAAAT
>APFE030619554.1:453543-466995 GCA_000404065.3 Pinus taeda
TTATAGGATATATAAAGTAAATAAAATGGAATTACATTCTAATATATAATAATATATAAAATCATTTATTATTTGTTGATTTTTAAACACTAAAATATTATCTAGTCGTAGATGGTCAACCTAGTCAACCTAGCTGTTGGGAAGGTCAGCTCTCCCTATTTAATGTGCGGCCATTATCTGATTCCTCAACTTGTCCTGACGATGAACCACACTAGTTGGTTCGAAACGCGTCGATAAAGGTTCTTTACATGTGATTTACGCCGAAACTCTTCATTTTTATAGGTTTTTTTTTTTTTTGTCATGTTTTCTTATTTTTATTGTTATGTTTTATTACTAACATGTTTTATGTTTTTTTTGTTATGTGTGTGTGTTTTTTTTAATATATATTTTTATGTTTTATTACTAATATGTTTTTACTATTATTATTTTTGGTAGGTAAGCACCCATGGGAATCTGAACCAGCGGCCTATCGCAAAGAGTGTCTCAATAATGCACCCATTCACCGTCAATCCAAAGCCCCGTGGGCTACATGTTTCTATTATTTTTATTTTTGTCATCCTTTATGTTTTATTTTATGTTCTATGTTTTTATTTTACAATTTATAGTTTTTTTTTTTTTTTTTTTTTTTTTTTGATTTTTTTTGTTATGTTTTATTATTATTATTTTTTTTGTTATGTTTTATTACTAACACGAAAAGCACCAACATTTAAAAAAAATATCCACTTAATTCATTAGAAAATTTAAAGTGTAAAAACTAAGCCCTCTCAACAAAAAGGGTTGATGCTCATCAGCATTTTTCAAAATCAAGATGAAAATCACTAACAAAAAACAAAAATGTTCACACTTGATACATAAAAAAATTAAAGTGTAAAAAATAAGCCCTCTAAAACAATGTGTTGATGTTGCATCAACACTTTTCAAAATCAGCATGAAAATCACTAACATCGAAAAAAGTTTTCATACTTGATACATAAGAAAATTTAAAGTGCCAGAAATATGCTAAAAAAAAAAGAGTGTATTTTGACATCACCACTTTTCAAAATCGGGTGATTTTTTGCTACCTCAAAAAAAGGGTACCAATTCACTTTCTCGTTTGATCGGTAACTATGTTAGTGATCATCTTCATGAAATGAACATAATTCATCGTTCATGCACTGTTCAAGTTGGAACATTGAGCTTTGCGCAATTTTAGTCAAAATCGATTGCTTCCTGATGAGATGCTTCCTTGTCTCTGTCTGGGTGGTCATTTGCTCGCAAATGTGTCAAATGTTTGTTATTTGAGCTCGAACACTTCTGTTGTCAAGTTTTTGACAAGATGAGTAGGGGTTTCAATATCACTTGTTTCCTGGTCCTTACCCTTGCTCATTGTAGCTTGTGGCTTCTTGGTCGCATCTTTGGAGTCCTTTGTTGGTTCGTCATCCTTGATGACTCCAATCGCGTGCAGGTCCTTTTCAACAACGATTGCCTCTTCACAGTTTTCTAACAATGTTGGTTTCACAGCTCATTTCATGCACTACGCAATGCATGTCGGTGGTGTGGACATGTAGTAATTGATAGTGATGGAGTCATGAGGTTTCGTGTCTACTGCAAACTTATTCAATATGCGCAGAAACCTCTGATTGAAATCTTTTACCTTTTCTTTCCCCTCCATCTTCAGGCTTCCCAATTCTTTGAGTAACATGGCTGGGCTCTTGTCATCGACAAAATTTTCTAGAAACATACATCTGAACATACCTTAGTTATGTATGGAGTTGACAGGAAGGTTGTGATAGCATGTTTTTGCGTGACCATCCAAGGTACATGGGAACAGTCTACATGTAAGATCATTGTATCGTACCTCAAGGGTCTGCAACTGTAGGTAGAAATTGTCTAAGAGATCTTCTACCTTCACTGTGTTGTCAAGGTCTACCTTTGTGATCATTCTCTCTGACCGCTTTGGCATCTTGTGCAAAGCACCCTAGAGAGCCAATGGTCCCTGCGTCAACCATTCCAGATTTTGGTTACCCATGTCTTCTTTCTCTTCATCCTCTTCCTCTTCTTCAGAATCTTACAGTTTCGACTCTGAGTTTGTTGGTTTATCTTCGCCTCCGCCTCCTCCACTGCCTTCCCCTCTACCTCCTGTACCGGAGTTTGAGCCCAAGATCATGAGGGTGTCTCGTTCTCCCTGTTGGATGACTAGAGGTTCCCCTTCTTTTTCAACAACTTTTGCTATACCTTCAAATGTGGAAAGAACTGCTTCTTCCACCGATGATACAACAACCCCTGTGGGAGTGGTTTTTGTCTTTCTTGTTACGTATGGAAGATGTTGTATTCCTGGGCTCAATCTGACTTCTTTCACGAACTGGAAGGTGATGGGGCAGACAGAGTGAAGGTGCTAATATGAAATTTCTTGTTTAGTCCTGGGAGGTGAGGAGTAACCAACTTCAGAGTAACGCGTAGGTGAGAGGGAGTGTGAGTTACTTCCTTGACCATATGATTGATGAGTGGGGGTGAGAGGACATTCAACCATAAACAACTCGTGGCCCTCCTTCTAGCACCAAAAATGTTGACGGTGCTAGACCCACCAACATTCAAGGGATATCCCCGGTATGAAGTCCCAACTAGACCTCACACGGTTTGGTGTAGGAGTCCCATCCGGTATGATGGCCCAATTTCCATTATCTTAAATGTTTGTCTTAGCTCTTACTTTTGAGCACATGAGAGTGGTATGATTTGTCTTTGAGGTTCGTGTGCCTGGTAATTGCTAGTGTTACTTGTGTCAAGGTTCTTTCACTATAAAGGGAGAGGGCGGAGGTGAGTCTCTAGTCGAAAGGGAGGAAATCCAAACTCTGTCAGAGACACACAACACAACAGGACATGCACAGCTTCCGAAGGAGGAATCCACATGGATGCGGCAGTCTTAACACACAAGAGGAGATAGCACGTACAACACCTAGCTAGGCAGTCCGCGTGAGTGCGGCAGTCGTTATAACAAGTTTATGGGAAAGGTTTTGTCTGATGTCCGGTGAGGCAACCCACCCAGGTAGGACAACGTTAACAACTTATACAACACAGTTTCATCAATATATATGTATTAGAGCAACTGAAAGAGTTCGATTGTTTAATACAGGTTAAAGAAACATGCATTACAAGTGTTGAAGATTAGTCTTACAAACAGTTACAATACATGTGTGAAAACGTGTTGGCTTGTTATCAGGCTTCTGAATTAAGTGAAAGTTCCAAGACACATCGATACACCATACATCACTAACCCCATGAAAGGGGCATTGGAGCCATAGCTCGCTCCTCAAAGAAAATACTATAGACTCTCAAGGCTATGTGGGAGGAGCCAAGGTGAAAAGTCCTTTGCATGTACAAATGAGGGGGTATCTATAGCCAAGGGTAAAACTGGCCCTTGTGACTGTTTGGCTTCCCTCATGACTATTTGACTTATTTAACTCTTTAGCGTTACATGACTCTTCATATGACATGTGGGTCTCTTGGAATTCCATGTTACATTACATTAATTTACACAGTATGGCCCACAGTAGTGATGTGGTTGACATGACTCATGACACAACTCGACACAACAGTGCTGGTATGTTCATGTTGCTAGTGGTGTCCATGTCAAGTCGCAGTGTTGCTAAGTGATGGATGTGCTCTTGGTGTATCACAACTTCACCTTCGCATGGCAAGGTGTGCAAAGTCTTTGATGGTCTTAGTGTTCTCTTGATGTTTCATGTGCACGTTGCTCGCTTGCTTGTACTTTGGCATGCTTCACATGTTCGTCCATTCGTGAAAAAATCTTCTCGCATGCATCATCTGTTCAAAAAAAAATTCCCCTAACATGCATCATTCGTTCATCCGTTAGCGAACACATCTCCTTGCATGTGCTCTCCTTGTTCATCTCGTTCGTCGTTGCATCATGTCTTATTGATATACTTGTACCTGAAATCACTCATGACGAGACGAGATCACATCCATAAACCTCCTAGTCTATCATGATGCATTGTCATTCACTTTTGGATGTAGGTGATTGGGAGAGAGGACAAGGCTATGAAACTGCGCAATGCAAGTTTCAAGCTGGGATGCGGGCTCCGGGTAGTGCTGCTGAAAATTTTGCAGAAGTCACTAGGAGAGAGAGATGGTCATTCTAGATCAGCATTGACTGTATGCGGGATTTAGCTCAGCTAGAGGGCGAATCTGTGCAATTTATGGAGAGAAGAAGTGCAGGCAGCAGAGGAGCTTGACAACAAAACCTACACAATTCCTGGAGGGAGTTGGCAATGGGCTGCAGGGGGGCTTGGCAGAAAAAACTACACAATTCCCGAAGGGAGTTGGCAGCGGGCTGCGGGATTACTGGTGAAAAAAATTTCACAATTGCTGGGAGGATGACTTTTTGAACACCTCTGCGCAATTTCTGAGCTGAGCGGGATGTTGGGTAGTTGAGGGGCTTTCTCAGGAGATCTGCACAATTTTCTGAGTGAGAAGTTAGTCAATTGGCTGGGTGGCTAGTTGGAAAAACTACACAAATTTTTGAGGGAGACAGGAACGAACATTGAGTGTCTGCCCGGCTTGTCTGCACATTTTTCTCAGTCAATAGAGTGGGCAAGGTCTACAACTTTTGCGCAATTTTTGAGGGGAGTGAGTCCCGGGGTCACTGTCCAATAAAACTCTTCGGTTGACTAGTAATAGAGATAGTTGATTATCTTGCAGGCATCATAGATTGAAATGGCTTGTTGGACACTTCTGCATTGTTCTGGGTGACAGTTGGTCGAGTCAATTCTGGATGGAGGTTTGACTGTTAGAGGGTGATACGGTCATCAAAACTTTAGCGAAATGACTAAGTGTTTGAGTGATTGAATTTGTGTATATGTGACCTTGAGAACACACACTCAACATGAATTAACGATAAGACACCTCAAACCATCAAGATAACATATAATCGAAATGACTAACCGATGGTGCAAGAGACAAGTGTGACACTTGTGATAGATAATTGAACGACTGCTACGACGCTTGCGCAACAGTGCTTACAACTTCGTGTGTGAGTGCGATGGATGTTTACATAGCAAATATAACTTGTACACATGAAGCAGGACCTTGTGGATGACCAGAACATGGTTGCAGGCATGACATTGTGACCACCATCCAAAAATTTGTCCTATGAACGGTTAAGTGATGAGGGTGCAAAGACTCAACATGAGCTCACGGGGTGAGCCCAAGTGTTTGTAAACATCAAGCAAAAATCCAAGGGAGGCTCCAAAATTGGATACAGGCCAAAATTTTGGAGGGTGTTGCAGCCGCTACAACAAGAAGGTCACCACAAATTACATTTGTGCAAATGGGATGACATTTCTACCCCTAAAGAGTTGGGGGTTGCGGTATCATTGAAATCAACCTTTTAGGGTGAGCCCACATTCTCAAATCTATGTGGCATGCATTTTTCACTGTTGGTATTTGGAGATAAATTTTTTGTACTAAGTATCTTCATAATAGCGGGATTGAGTATTGGATCAGATTGGGCCATATTGGAAATTCTCAGGGCTCATACATTTGGAGATGTTTTCAAAAAGTGGGCGACTATTTTTTGCAGTGAATCTATTGGGCATTTAGTAGAGGAAATCATATCTTGATAGGAATGGATAACATAAAAGAGGTGGAGGGTACTCAATCCTTACTGGAAAACTTGATCTTTCGCCTCCAACAACGAGGCTTTTTTATTCTTGAATAGGTCATTGATGGCTGGAATGGGTACTTGTCGGTCTGGAAAAATGTAGAGTCACTGGGTTCGTCTAACATGTATGCGGTCAAATGGGAGGAACATATTTTTTAATTAAGGCATGATGTCCTCTGTAGACCTGAAGAGGGCAACTCTCTTACCTGGGTAGGGAAGCTTTGTGCAAATCTAATAGAGGTTGCAAATACCTACATGTACTTATTTCATTCACATCACTCTATACTCCAACCATGCTGGTTTTCACTTGTTTGGAAAATTGCTATTCCCACTAAGATCATTCTCTTTAATTGGCTTGCCTGGAAAAATAAAAACCTTACATGGGAGAACCTTTGCAAGCATGGCTGGATATGACTGGGGAGATGTCCCCTGTGTAGGGATTCCTTAGAGAACAATGGTCATTTATTTTTAGATTGTTAGTTCATATCCTGCGTTAGGTATGGTATATGCTCAACTCAAAATGTATCCTTCAAAATCTTTGACAGCTTAAATGATTGCTTTTTGTGGTGGTTACGTCAGGGCAAAGAGAACAAGGCCATTCCTTTTCTCACCACTTGGGAAATTTGGTGTGCTAGGAACAAATTTTTTTTAAAAGGGATCCCGACAATCCCTTCCATCATCATTCACAAAGTATTACTCAGACTTCAGGATGTCAAGATCGCGTCCAGTGTGATAAAGGATAGATCCCTTAGATCTACTCCAAATGTACTACATTTCCCAACATGCTATTTTGACATTGATGCTCAGAATTCTGTTTGTGGTTGTGGTGTTTGGTTGAGGGTGGATCATATATGCCATTATAGACTCCACTAGAATGGGGAACATGGTACAAACATGAGGGTGGAAACTCTGGCCCTATGGGGACTGTTGTGGATTGCTCGACTTCTTTGCATTGATACCTTATTTGTGTATGGGGACTCACAAGTCCTCATCAATGGTATTACATCAAATCCGGATTTCTCTCTCCCACATCTTTATGCATGGATTGCACAGATCAAGCATCTCATGAGCACATTTTCTGAGGTTACTTTAAAACATATATACCGTGAGAAGAACCAAGTTTTAGATTTGTTGTCAAAAAGGGGATTATTGATTCATATGGTAACATCCATTACACATACATGGAAGGTGTGACTGTTTTAGCTCAGGAATCATTTCCCCTCCCTTAGTCTTTTACCTGTTAGTGTTATCTCTTATCACATATATGTTATTGTCTGTTTTTTTATGCCAAAGTTTATCACTTTTTGTATGACCATATGGAGATATTTCTCATCTTGGTTTCATTCCAGATATGGTAGAAGTAATCTACCATAAATTAGCTATTTTTGTTCACCTTTGATGGCCACTCTGAATATGGAAGGATTTTGGTCTCCTTCAAGTATTTTTTTGGCAGAAACATTTTGAATATGATAGCTCAGACATGCTCCTGTTTTATTTTGAATACATGCACTGGTACATTATATAAACCAGTGTTTTTTTCATCCAAAAAAAGAGAGGGGATGTGTAAGTTTTTTCGTCCCTCTATTCCTTTTAAAATAAAAATAAAAATCATGTTCTAAACAGAAAAATGCTTCGGGCTATATTAAAAAAAATGAATACGTTGTAAATTAATTAGAAGTAAAAAAATATGATAGTATAAATCTTGTACTTTTCAAAAGTATTTCAACAAGAGATTTAAATAAAATATTTGAAGATTTATATTAACTAACTTATGTAGATATCAACTTTATATATATATGGTTAAAATGAAATATTTTAATGAAGCAACTGATTTTTTTTCGCGCTCCTGAGACCTAGCCGCCGCCCATGCTGCTGGTCCAAGCCGCCGGCCAGCTTTGGCTCTCTGGTTCTTTGGTAGGCTCCGCCTCTTTCTTGGGTGAATGGCGTGCAGCGTTTTGAGATTTTGGGTGCCTGCCCGCGTGGCCCTCCGGCTGCTGCGCTCCTCCACACAGTCCTGCAGTGCCTTCCCCATGGAGTCCAGCGGGGGATCTGCCCCCCCGACACCCTTCTTCCGGAGGTCTCTGCATCCAAAGCCATGATAGCTGTCAGCTCGAAACGCCCTCCCTTTGCTAGCCAACAGAAATTCATCAAGAATCTAGACTCAATCCCCACGGTTTCCCTTCCTGAAGAAGAGACATGAAAAGCTGCCATGAATCTTGCTGAGAGAAGGTTGATAGGCCAGTTCACGGGACTCTGGCCTTCCCCCAAGTCGGTGGAGGACTGGACTCAAAGAAATTGGTCTCCCTTGATCAAAGATGGGGTCAAAAGCTACTTTGTGGGCAAAGGATTCTTTGTATTTGTCTTCGAGAACCCGGATGATAGAAGTCTAATTTTCAGAAACGACCCTTATTTTATGGGACAAAAAGGTCTATATCTAAATAAATGGTCCCCTGATTTTGATCCCTCCCAGGACATCCCCTCAGTAGTTCCTGTTTGGGTGCGACTTCCCCATCTACCTCTACACTGCTGGAATAAAAAAACTCTTCAGATCATAGGCAATGCGCTAGGAAAATACATAGATCAAGCTGTAAGAAAAGATCAGTACTCATGTGCTCGAATTTGCGTAGAATTTGATCTTGAAGAGGGTTTGCCTGAAGCAATAAAGCTTGCGGTGGCTGGGTGGACCCATGTCCAGGAACTGGATTACGAACAACTTTCTTTCATATGCAGATACTGTCATGAACATGGTCATTTCGCAAAGAACTGCAAGAAAAAGGTAGAGGAACAGGCAGACAAAACAAACGAGGATCAGTGGACTGTAGTCCAAAAAACTGCCCGTAAAAAAAAAGGAAATGGCAAAGGCAACTTGTTCGGAGCTCCAAGCAGTTCCAAGGCCCAATCAAGAAAAGGATGTAACCTCGAATGGCGCAGAAAAAACCCAGACCATTCTTGCAAGTTCGACTCAGGAAAATCTGGAACATATAGAAGCCCCTCCCCTCATTAAAGAAGGATAAGAATCTATACAGGTCGAGTCCACGCAAGGTAGTCCTTCCAACCCTCATATGCTGATGTAATAAGGAAAAATCCAGAAGAAAGCTCAGGTTCTTCAGAGGACGAAACCTTCGAACGTCCTTCCAAAAGAGCAGGCAGGAAATCTCGTAAAGAACTAAGGGAAGAGGAGGAAGAATGACTCAAAGTTCAAGGAAGCCAGGCCACCATAGAAATGACCATTGAAAGAAACACCAAACCAAGGCCTTCAAAGGGAGGCCACACCCCCTCCCTCAAGTAAATTATGAAGCTCGCCTCTTGGAATTGTAGAGGACTGGGGAGCACATCTAAAGCCAAAGGAGTCATGGACCTTCTGAAAATAGAACCCTCAGATATTCTCATGCTCCAAGAGACAAAGATAGAAGGGTGTTCTCTTCTAGACATCAACAAGACAAAATGGAAGATAAGCGCAGGCAAAGCAGTAAGTTCAAGGGGATCCTTTGGAGGGTTGGCAACTCTCTAGACTGAAGACTTATTTTAGCTAAAAAAATCACATGAAACCCAACACTGGATCTTCACAGAGCTGACACATTGTACAAGTAAGTTGTCCATCTCTCTGTTTAATATTTATGTCCCTGTCATATACTCTGAAAAACGTGAATGTTGGAACTCTCTCTTAGCCTTCCTAGAACAACATAATCCAAACAATAGTATCATAGCAGGTGACCTCAATATAGTTTTGAAAACCAAGGAGAAGAGGGGTGGCTCCAGCAGCAGAGATCCTATGCTGGCCTTTGTGTAAGAGCTCTCACAACAATGGGATTTATTAGACTTCAATCCAATTCATGGTCTATTCACCTGGTCCAATAATAGATATGGGATGGATCACATTGATGCGCGCCTGGATCGATTCCTGGTCCAAATCTCTCTTATGATGAACAAAAAAATTATCAAGTCCAAAATTCTTCCCAAGCTCACCTCTGATTATAAGCCGATCCAACTTCTCCTAGAAGATGAAGAAGACCTTGGCCCTCTTCCTTTTCACTTCAGCCCCCTATGGATCAAGAGAGAAGGCTACTTTGATATTGTGAAAGAAGCCTGGGCCAAACCCATCTCTGGGTCTTCAAGTTATGTTTGGGAGCAAAAACTCAAGGCCACAAAGTATGCGCTAAAGGATTGGATAAGGAAACCAGCCCCCAATCCAACCAGCATAAGAAAAGAAGCAGTGCATACTTTGGAGAACCTGTAAGCTAACATCGAAAGTAATGAGATTACAGCAGAACTGTTGGAGCAAGAAACAAAGGCCCAATTCTCAACATATCGATCCTTAAGAAAAGAAGAAGAATACTGGAGAATCAAATCCAGAAGTTTGTGGCTAAAAGCAGGGGATTGGAACACCTCCTTCTTCCATAGACAATATAGAGCCCGACTGTCTAGGAATCATATCTCAGAAATAAAAACAGCAGATGGCAAAGTCAGAAAGGGCTTCATACAAGTTAAAGCAGCTGCTGACAGCCATTTTAGGAATCTATATAGCGAGGAACCTCAGGACTGTGAGGAGGAGACAATAGACTTTCTCTCCAACATTCCTCATCTTATCAGATCTAAAGATAATGCCGCCCTTTCCAACGAAGTTACTGAGGAGGAAATAATCAAAGTCATTTGGTCCATAGAATCTGACAAGGCTCCTGGCACAGATGGATTTAGAATACATTTCTATAAAGCTTGCTGGAACATCATTAAAACAGACCTCCAAAAAATGATAAAGGGTTTCATGAGAAAAGCTAAGATCGACGGAGGCACCAACTCCACTTATCTAGCCTTAATCCCTAAAGACTCCAATCCTGAAACATTCACAAGATTCAGACCTATATCGCTTTGCAATGCATTTTATAAAATTCTGCTAAACTTCTCGCAAATAGGATCAAGCCTTTGCTACAAAAGGCTGATCTCCAGTCCCCAGGGTGGATTTGTGGAAGGCATACATATTCTTGATAATGTTATCCAAGTCCAGGAGACAATCCACTCCAGCAAACAGCGAAAAGAGAAAGGCATGTTGATAAAATTAGATATGGTGAATGTGTTTGACAGAGTAAACCGCTCATTCTTCATCAAAGTCCTCCTCTCCTTTGGCTTCTCTCTCCATTTTTTCCATCTTATAAAATACTGTATCGACAATCCATGGATCACCCCCCTTGTCAATGGTCGCCCTTCAAATTTTTTTCAAGCTCGGAGAGGCATCAGGCAGGGATGCCCTCTCTCCCCCTTCCTGTACATTTTAATGGCCGACTCCCTTAGCAGGAAACTCACAGCTGAAATAACTGCTGGCTCCCTACCTGGTCTCAAACCCTCCTCAGGTGTCGATCCTTTGAACCATGCGCTTTTTGCAGATGATTCTCTTCTCCTCGGAGGTGCTTCTACCAGAATCGCTAAAGCTTTTGACTCAGTCCTTAAAAGCTACTGTAGAGTTTCCGAAGCACAGGTCAATGAGAGTAAGAGTGAAATCTACAGCTGGAACATTAATAAACAAGAGCTAATAGGCATCTCGAATGCCCTGGGGTTCAAAGGTCATACTCGCTGGGATCGCTTCAAATACCTTGGACTCCCCATCACAAATGGGCCTAACAGGAGGTCGCTCTGGTCTGACATCATCTGCAAAATCAAAACAAAAATAGCAACTTGGGGCGGCTTCTGGCTATCCAAAGGAGGCAAAGTCATTTTAATCAAGTCTCTGTTATCCGCGCTCCCAGTTTATCAAGCAACATTCTTACTAGCCCCCAGAAACATTATGGATCATATTTCTAAACTCTTAAGAGATTTCTTATGGTAAGGATGGAAAGGTAACGAAAGGAAAATGCATTTAGTTAATTGGGATTTGGTAAAAAGGCCAATTGCAGAGGGTGGCCTCCAAATTCGCGATCCCTCCCTTGTCAACCTCGCACTGGGAGGCAAGCTACTGTGGAAATTGGCTCATGAGCCCAAGCACCTGACCAGTGCTATCCTGTTGTCCAAATATGCACACAACTCATCCTTCAGTAATTTTCATTACGAACCCCCTGTTAATAGCTCGCAGGTATGGACTCTATGCTGCAAAAGCAGTTCATTCTTCAAAAAACATCTGTACAGAGTACCGGGCAACAGCAAGCGTACCAGTCTGTGGAAGGATCGAATCATGGGGCGCGATCCACTGGAGGAGAATGAGGAAATAACAGACCTCAGAGACTGGATGATAAGCGTAGGCATCAACAGGTTACGCGACTTCTCTGTTTGGGATCACCGGGGAGAATGGGCCAGTTGGGATCTCCACGACGCCCCTGGCTGGTTATCCGCCCAAAAAAACTTGCTAATCGAGCTATTGGAAGACTCGACGCCTGAAAACCACCACATAAAAGACAGTTGGGCTTGGGGACAGTTAGGTGTTTACTCCACTGCAGCAGGTTACAAAGCTCTTCAGGAATCAAGGAACAACAATTACAAACCAGCCTTTTGGAAACTAGTATGGGACAATCTAGCACTCCCAAAAGTGAATTTCTTCTTCTGGAAATTGATCCATAACAAAATTTTAACAGGTATAACTTAGAGAAGAGGAGCATTGCTGGGCCTCACAGGTGCGTACTATGCAGAAGTAACCATGAAACAACCCAACATTTACTCTTGGACTGCCAATACGCTAAGGAAGTGTGGGGCCTCACGCTTTTGGGTCTTCAGATCCCCCCCTTCCCTCAGAGTACTGTAGCTGACTTGTTTGCCTCTTGAAGCAAGCTCTACCCGCAAAGCATTCCTATCAAATCTTTTTGGAACAAGGTTTGGACAGCTATTCCCAAATTTGTCTGTTGGCAGCTCTGGTTGGCCCGCAATGACCAAATATTTAATGGACATTGACTCTCTCCACTTCAGGTTGCAGCTAAAGCCAAAGCCTTCCTCTTGGAAGCAGCCCAACAACAGTTTTATAAAGATGATTCTCTACTCCTCCCTGAAGAAAGGAGATGGCTATGCCCCCTGGAGCCTTCTCCTCGAAAGTCACTTCTCACTCCTCAAACAATATACCTGGAATGGCGTAAAAGAGACTCCGAGGATTCTTTCTCAAACTGGTGGAGATCCAAAAATATAACCACAATCTTCTTTGATGGGGCCTCCAAAGGAAACCCCAGGATTGCTGGTGCAGGAGGGATCATTTATTCTCCGGACAAGACTTCAAGGAATTGCTTCTGCTGGGGTTTAGGCCAGAAATCCAACAATCAAGCAAAATTTATTGGCCTTCTCAAAGCTTGCCATATAGCAAGAGATCAGGGTGTCAAAGACCTACAAGTCTTTGGAGACTCTGAGATTCTAATAAAAAAATTAAATATGGAAGATCTATTCAGCAACGCCACTCTAAAAAAAATCTTGGGCAGATTGAAAAGAGTACTTCAAGAATTCACCACATATAAGTTCTACCATATCCTCAGAAACTTGAATGGCGAAGCGGACCAAATGGCGAACAAAGGGTGCTCTCTTTTGAAAGGGAAGCTTATTGTAAACAACGACAACTCCTTTCAGAATCCATGAAAATGATGTAATCCAAAATCTGAAGTCGCAGGATGCTTTCTTTGTAACTGGGGCTGCCATGACAAAGTCCCCTCTTATCTTTTTCAAATAAATAAAATTTATAACCGTTTCAGTTAAAAAAAATGAAATCTTTTAATGTTGTATATATAAAAATATTCAATATGGATTATCAATAAAATATATTAATACCAATTAATATTGCCATATACTTAAAAATACATTAATAATAAGAAAACCATTTTAATTTGGATGCACATGTT
>APFE030619554.1:467130-483369 GCA_000404065.3 Pinus taeda
TTAAACAATGAAAAATAACATTGTATTTTACACTCTAAAGAAGTTTGAACGTGAACAAGTTTGATCTCTCTTAGCTCATGTTAGATTTGTAATTAAGATTGATGTATGCTAGTTCTACCACCTATTATGAGGGGTATGTGTAAGTTTGTCTGTGTAAGTTTACACATGCCCCTTTAAAATAAAAATAAAAATATTCTCTAAATCTAAAAATAATGTGGGCTATAATTAAAAAAAAAATGAATATGATATAAAGTAATTAGAAGTAAAAAATGTGTGAGTAAAATGTTTAAATCTTATACTTTCAAAAATATTTCAACATTAGATTTAGATAAACTAGAGTTGACGCATGCCCCTTTAAAATAAAAATAAAAATTATTCTCTAAATCTAAAAATAATGTGGATTATAATAATAATAAAAAAAATGAATATGATATAAAGTAAATGAGAAGTAAAAAAATGTGAGTAAAATGTTTAGATCTTATACTTCCAAAAATATTTCAACATTAGATTTATATAAACTATTTGAAAATCTGTTAACTAATTTATGTTGATATCAACTTCATATATATCCATATATAGAATTTTTTTTGTTAAAATACCATATTTTAATGTTGTACGTAAAAAAATATTTAATGTGACCCGGATGCGGGTCACAATCAAAACATTAATGAGAATTAGACTAGTAGGCAGCGAGAGGACAACCCACATGGCCGTCTGCGTTCCCTCCCAAGCCACCCTGAGCTGAATTCATGGCCACCTGCAAGTAGCATTTAATGGGTGCTTGGGCCGAGAACTGGCCATTATGTGCATAGATATGGACTCCCCTCACCATTCTCTTTTCCCTCTCCCCCTGCTTTGCAACTGTCCGCCCCAAGCTGCTGAACCCTGTTCTCGCACTGTCACCAGGAGCCGTTGCTAGTTAGTGAGTTGTGTTGACCTTAGCAATGGGCATCACTATTCTCAATCCAGGCTTTGCAATTTGAATTCCGCCTAGCCTTCCCTTGTTCATCCTCTGCTTAATTCCTCAGCCATCTCTCGCACTGAAAACTCAGCTTGGCATTCTGCCATGGCTCGCATTCGTCATCGCATGAGAAGCCACATAGATGGTAGTCGTGGTGGTAGCGTCCGCCCTCTGGCGACGCTGAGCCCTGATCCCACTCCGCCCTCCCCTTCCCGTGAAATTCCTTACCCCCATAGCTCTATCTCCGGCAGGTATCCTAATACCCGTAATGGACGGGGACGCGCATAGTTTCCAGGAGTTTGCCGAAGAGATGTCGCGGTCCACACTGCCAACTTCCCATTGCCCCATCACCCATCTCCCCACTCGACCCAATTTCGCTTTTGCAACATTTTGAACAGACTGGTCATTACTGCCACCATTACCATTGTTTTCACTGAAGAAAATGAGCTGCAAAATGCCCCTATCGGGAAGCACTGGAGCACAGCAACAGGAAGCACGTAGGCTCAGGAATGAACGAGATTTTGGAAAGAAATCGATGGACGAGGAAATGGGTACTCTACATGGCGAGGCCCTGGGTGGCGGTCAACATGTAGCGGGAGGAAGTTCTGGAGACACGCAACCACCAGGTGGCAGCATGGTTGATGTGTTAGGATTGAATGCAGTTGCTGGCAGCTCTGGTGGCGTCCAAACTACTCGTGGGCCACACAGTAGCGTGTCAGAGGACGAGGATGATTAGTATCAGTATGCATGCCTCATCAAAGAGGAGCCCACCCCGGACGAGCTCAAGTGACGATGCGTGGCAGCCAGGTGCCACCCATATGCTAGCTAAGGTCTCCTTTACTGACTAGCTCTTTTCTGTTATGATTGTTTTGTTGGAACTTCTCTGGGTTTATGATTGTTCTATTGGAACTTCTCTTGTTTTGTTATTTCCTATTTTAAAGACTAATATCCCATATCTAGGTATTTTTTGCCTTTGTGGACTGGTTTCCCCATCGATGGGACAGTTAAGTTATTTTCTGATAGACAATGTTCAGCACTGTTGAGGCGTGTGCCTCATTATATTCATATTTTGTTACATATTAATAGATTAACTTTACTTAGGAAAATATAATAATATATATATATATATATATATATATATATATATATATATATATATATATAATATATTATATATAATATATATCAATGTGAGTTACAAATAAAATATTTTATAAGAATTAAAATTGACAGTACTAAAAAATATATTAATAATAAAAAAACCATTTTAAATTTTCACTATAAAATGTCTCAATCTACATGTTGATGTAAAATATTTTTAATGTCGAATTATGTTATATAATATAATCATTTAAAAAAAATTATGTATATACCATGAAAAATTAAGTTTTTATAGTTAAAACATATATTTGATCCTATACAGATATTCTATATAGCATTCAAAAATACAATTTAAACAATGAAAAATAACACATTGTATTTTACACTATAAAAAAGTTTATATATGAAAAAATTGGTCATATATATTCTATATAATATTAAAAAATACGCTTTAAACAACGAAAAATAACACATTGTATTTTACACTCTAAAAAAAATTTGTATATGAAAAAATTTGATCCCTCTTTACTCATAGTCAACATATTAACGTACTATAATGTTGAATTTTGGATTCAACTTTTACTCAACACAAAATGACTGAAAAACTCAGACTTGCACTCAGTGTTGGTAATGTTGATTACTTTTGCACTCCCAAGACCTGTGACTCCATTTTCTGGCTAGTGGAACCATCAATATAATTACAATCAAGTCAAACAAATATAGGCATCAGAAAGGGTTTTGGTTACATTGAAATTTTGGAACCAGAGGATGTTCAAAGGGCTCTGGCATTGAACGATTATGAGTACATAACCAAAAAGTTTAGGCCACTAAAAAGCGAACTTTTGTGGGTGTGTTTCTATTCCTCACTACTAGCCTGGCTATGGTTATCATTATGGAAAAGCACTAAGGATTGGACGATACTCTCATAAATATAATCTCTATGCTTATTTCAATTCGAAAGGCGAATAATCAATGCAAACTTTGACTTATTTCGAATTGACTTCAATTTGATTTTATAATTGTTGGTCAACATCAACTTTTTTTCAGGGGAGGGCTAACCCCCTTGAAGAAGCTGTATATGTCCAAATTTAGACCTGTACCTAGCAGTCCTGGAATTTGACGTCCCACAGGACGTTTTTTTGGTTTTTGGACGTATTTGACGGGAGCGGAAAAAATTTCCACGTCAAATTGGACGTGTGATATACGCTGCAAACCGTCAAAACGACGTCTAGTTCCAAAAGTGAAACGTCGAAATTTACAATACCTTATTACCTATTTATTTGGTTGAAACTTGAGACCAGCTGGCAGCAGGGTGCGGTACGCCGGTAGCAGGCCAGGACTGTGCGGTAGTATACAAGTTGTAACACAACCCAGTTTAAACTTAAACGCTCACTGTACCACTACCTACTACTAGTACTAACCATTAACTAATCCATCTGCAATCCATCGCTGAAATTTACTCCAACAAGATTTGCAGTTGCAATTCAATTCATGTATTGTATCAATTAATTGTATTGTATAGGTTAAGCTGCTTCCAGAGAACGCAGATTCACCTCCAGACAAGTTTTCACCAGGGGGGTTCTCGTTTACTAAGCGCTTCCTCTGTTTAATTTGCTTATTTTCAGTCGATGGTGTTCAAATCTCTATTGCCATGTTTTAATCCGCTTGCAGTTGGTTTATATTGCATGGACCTCGTTTCTCAGCTTAGAATGGAGGGTTGCAGCTCAGGCCTTTAACACCGAAAGTCTCCAGGTAAGATTTACCTTCGGATCGACGTTTCCCTGATGGAAGAAACCATCTCTAGACTGCTTGTTTGTTGTCTCGGCTCTTAAAGTTTTTAATCTTTTCCTTCCTGATAATGTTTAAAACAGTGACTACTTGGTCATAAGTTTTTGTCGCAATATTCCTGCACGGTTATGAAATACCTGACCGTATTTTCCTCAGTAAGAATGAGGGTTTTAGATGCTGCTTGTGAACCCTGCGGAAGATGGTCACAATTTACTCATTTTTAACTGTTGTGTAATATTATTGGGTTTTACATTTTTCCGGTCTCGTAATCGGCTGAGTTACTGAGTGTAAAAAGGTCTTATTGACTTCCAGGCTATCTACCCATGTCTAAGTTATCATTTTCGTTCTCTTTTTCTTCTTATGTAAAAATGTATATCGACCCCTCGGATTCTAAGCCAGGGTCTGGATTATCGATTTCTCATATCTTGTTGTATGTATGTTACTTATGAGGTTCATGAAGTTTAAGGAAATTTTCGAATATGTTTTATGGGTTCTGTTTGCAGTGAGGTTCTTCGAACCCTCACATCAATTGCCCCAAGGGTTTCAGTACTAATCTGTCTGGGCAAGCTTTTCGATGGTAATTCTACTCCGAGGTTGTTTTATGTTCACGCTGTTTTTTTTGTGTCAATTTGCTTAGTTGCTCTTTTCACATGGTTCAGTTGAGTATTTCCTCGCTAAGATTCATTGTTAATCGGCGCATATCAGAGTTTAAGGGTAAGGGTTTCCTACTAGGGTTTCAGGAAGTCCAGGAGAGATTCCAGAGTGGTATAGTTTGACCATGCTTGGAAAAATCTACCCAGAACAGCATGCAGGAATCCCCTGCCAAAGACGACCCAGGACAGCATGTAGGAATCCCCTGCCAAAGACGACCCTGTCCTTTGCTTGTATTTACGTCGTTCTCTGGCAGCAGCTTAACTTAATTAATATTTATTGTATCAATTATTTTTCTAAATTTTAAATTAAATTTATGAATAAAATTTATAAAGTGGGTTAAAGATCTATTTTAATTCTGGATATATCAAGAATGGAGAAGTATTAAATTTCTTAAAGTACAAATATCTCTTAAAATGAAAGGAGGCAAGCAATGCCGCTGCAAGTCATGTAGGGAAGGCGTTGTGAACTCAATTTTCGGCGACTGTACAGGATGTAATTTTTGGAACAACAATATCATTATGATAAGTTCCTGAACCAACAACTGTATAATACCTTATAAATGTATCTTCAACTCCATTTTTGCATATTTTTCCTAGTGTTATGGTCAATTTTTCTCATTGTTCTGAGTCTTTTTGAACCGACTGTTAATCAACTGATAAGTCACAAATTCACAGCTTACCTTACATAACAGAGCAGGTTGTTTAAGGTCCATGCTGAATCAACTGGTTTTAATTTTTTCAAGAATCCAAGTAGGTCATGATCACAATTTAGTTCTCTCAATAATTGAGAACACTCATTTCAACATTGATGCCAGTACTCTTAAATGTCTGCATCATGCATGCTTGCAGTGCTGTTGTGGAGTTGATGTGGTGTTTTCATTGTGCAAGTAGTTGCTTGTGCAGTAAGCTATTAATTGTGATCTATAAATGAAATAGAGTAGCGACAGTAAATGTTGTTGTCAAATCTGGTGGACGTATGTGGGATGTAAAAACTTTCCGTGACACTCACATATTTAGTAAAAACGTAAAACAAAGGGTAAAATAAATACAAAAATGTCATCAGATTTTAATTTGACAGGCAAAAAGAATTTGAAATTCCAGGCCTGGTACCTAGTAACAACATATGCTGCAGAGCAGCCGCTGTAGGAATCGATACTGGTCGGGGGGCGTGAAAATCGACCGTCCTGACCATCCCAACATACACTCATGTGTTGGTCAACATCAACTTATGACAACCAACTTCAATTTGAAAGGCCCATTTTGGAGAACTTCGATAACTTTGTTGAAATTTCAGATGTGACTGCAGCAAAATTGGAAGCATAATTTTGATAAGATATATTCAAAATGAAAGAGAAAACTAATTGCAAGTGCTAGATTAGCGGGATTGCAGCCTTATAATTAGAGTTGAAAGTTTGACTGGTTTACGTGTGATATATATATATATATATATACACATGAAGAATAGTCGAGTCGAGTTGTACATGGTTAGTGGAGTCATAATTAATGGCAGGGTGAAACATAATTCTTAGTCAAGGGAGGTGATCTTTTCGTCTTTGGAATTGAAATCAATGCAATTTTTTGTTTACATTAGTTATTTATTGTAAAAAATGTTAGTACATCAAAATAAATAATGATATTTATTGTAAAAAAAAATTAGTGTTGGCAAAAATTAATCTATCTAGTCATGTTAGGGTTCTCTTTCTTAAATTTAATTGCAAACTCTAAGAAATTAGAGATAATCAAACACAATCATTCTTTAGACAACACATTTGATTCAACACTAATTCGTAACCATAAAATAAAGGCAACATAAGACAAAGACAACAAAGTACCTATTACAACATATAGAATTTTTAGGACTTCAAAGCAACATAAAAGTTGATAGAGCATGAACAAAAACAATTCTCTAGCAGTACTTGCAGCAGGTGAGGAGTGAAAGTATGTAGCTTAGAACGAGACCAAACAAACAAAACATACACATAAAGAGTTGAAGTGATAAAGATGGTGACAACATCATGCTATATTGATTAATCCCCCTAGTATGAAGATTGTACAATTGTTCTTGAGTTGTGAAAAAAGTAAAAAGCAAGATGGGTAGATGACAGATGTTCACTTATTTTATGTTTGAATGAAGAACTCCTAGGAGTGAAAGTCATGCACTAGACTCATCCACAGAGAGAGTGAAAATGATGCCCTCGAATTGGAGAGGAGCTTCCTTATGGTTCCTAGTTGGAGTAGTAGTCCATAAGGTAAAGAGATTGAAAAGTATGTGAACAATTGATATTTGCAATAAGTAGCCACTAAACAAGTAGAAGCCACATTAAGTCTTGTATATGTGCATCTTCCTATCCAGTTGACAATTGTTGTAGTTGAGTTGCCTATATATATATATTGATCTACATTGTTGATGTATAATAAGGATATTTCTACAAAGATTAGTGATCCAAAACATTGTTGCACCCTTACTCGAGACGAACAAGGCATTGAGGGTGGGGGAGATGTTGAAGGGGCCTATTAGGCCTATGTTTGTCATCATACATAATACACTAAGTAAATATCAGTAACACTCAATAAATATGTAAAATATATGAAAGCTTGGTTGAGAATGGATACAACCACATCATCCATGTGTAAGCATGCATGAAGTCTAATAGAAAATTGGTTGGAATTCCTTCCCAAATTTTGTTTCTTTTTGTGTATTATTGTATATGTTCTTGTTGTTCATCATGTAATTTGTTGAGATGTACTAAGGATAGGCTTTTAATAGGAGGAAATGATTTTTGTAGGGTGTACGTTCATTTCCCTTAGTTTAGTTGCGGTTTCAGTGATGGGTATTGGTTGTGTATTTTCATGTAGTAGATTGAGTGAGGAAAGGCTAAAGCAACACATGATGGATTCCAACCCGAATTGGCTAGTTGAGGATCAATAGGGTATGACCAACCTAATTGTTCTTTGGACTTGATTTATTTAGTAAAGAGTCTTGCCCAACTTTGGACATTGATGTGGTAAACATATGGGGTGGTGTCCTTAGTGCTTTAATGATGTGTTAAATAGGGGGATTGATTGTTGAGGGGTGTATGATTTTGTCCTTTGTTTTGGTGTTATTATCCCTTTGATTATTGTTATATTGCCCTCTATTTTTGTTTTTTACCTTTTTATCTTTTATCCTTTTTCTTGGAAACAATGTTGGTTGTTTAGGCCATAGTTCAAAAATGTTGGAATTCTAGGCCCGACAAGAAAAGAGTGCTAATGGTAATACCTTTTTTCAATTAGAAGGTTTATTTTAAGATTGAAGTTGTGAAAATACAAGTTTTTAAAGTGATTGTTTCAATCAAGTTTCAATTTTAAACTCAAAAAATGGGTGTTACTAGTAGTACCTCTTTTTATTTCAATATTTGTTTTTTAATATTTTTGTTTGCAACTTTATAAGGATTTAAGTTCCTTGTTCCAAAATACTTAATTTTGATCTTGAAGAAAATGTTATTGTAAGAGTATTGCTTTTGGATTTGGGGTTGATTTTAAGGTTTTTATTTGTAACATTATGAGGATTTGGGACTATGATTGCAAACAATTATTTTGACCTCGATAAAAAATAAGATTTTGGAAGCACCACTTTTCAATTTAGGGGTTGATTTTAAGCTTTTTATTTATCATACTAGGTGGATTTAATTACAAAATTTTAATTTTATCTTTAAAAAAAGTGATTCTAGGAGCATTGATTGTCAATTTCGAGGATTGATTTTGGTGTTTTTACCCCAAAATATGGCATTTTAGGGTTAGAGTTTTTGTTTTGAAATCATAGTTATTATCTAGTTGAATTTGGCGTCTTTGATTAAAAAATATGAATATTTAGTTCTATAGTTCTCGTTAAGTTGGTAATTATATTTTGTGTTATCAAATTCAATTTTGTTTATTTACTGCTTCATATTTTACAAGGGTTTGTAGTTTTCCTTTTAGGTCTTTATTATTACTTTATTGGACATTAAGTTCTAACTAGAATTTCAAGAATAACAATGTATACCATTTTGATTATTTTATTCGTAAGTTCACATTCTTGCCAAGTTTCATTCTATATGTAGTGCATTTCATATCATTTTTTTTGTAAGCTTGGTAAAACCTTTCTATTATTTTTCAAAAAAGACAGGTATTACAAGATCAATATTCAGAGCCAGATGGTCTCAGCCTACCTAGTGGGAAACCAGGTCTCTTGACCATCTGATTGCATTATAAGCCATCCAAAATCTAAATTATTTGAGATTGTTTAGCAAAGGAATATAAAATTGATAGTCCTTATGAATCCTATTAACTAGAAGCCTATACCATGTGTACAAAAATTCCTTGCTAATCATTTATAGAAGACCATACTGAAACAACAAAATAACCATACTATTATAAACACCATATTAATCATCAAAATATTCGACTGGCACGCCGCATCTTTGGCACTAGAGACCGGCATCTCAGTTTGAGGCAAGCAGGGGATGTGCTTCTTTATGTGTGCAAGGCGGGTGTTTGTTACTAAATCTGGTGCTAGATTAATTGAAAATGAAATTCCTTGTGAATTAACTGGATCTCATCTGCAAAACCTGAGTTACCTATAATGTTCATCATCAAAGCCTTCACTAAGAGAGACTTCACCAACCAAAATATGTATAAAGACTACTGGTACTAATTCCAACAACCTTAGGTATGTCATAGGTCTGGAATTAAGTCCCCCAACTCCTCCATAATTTCTTTGTCACTTATATTTCCCGGATTAACAATCTCTACTTCCCATTCATTGATAGTCTGGAAGGCTCGAGGATGAGTGTTGGTCCTATAATCTTTGGCTACAGTTGAGACAGAGTGATGCCTAGTCCCAAGGCCCTATCCTTTGCTGGGTCAGGATTGCCCCTGCCCATGTCCTCAGCCCCATCCCTGACCGACATTAGGAATGCGACCAATGTATGTGGTTAGGCAAGCCATAGTTTCGAACTGACCGTTGAGAGGTTTGAATTTAAGATTTACCATATAGGCTGATATCCAACCTTTGAATCTCATAATGAGGGCTACAAAGTTGGTTTATGAAGGATGACCATGATGGAAGATCTCGAAAATAAAGCTAAATAGCGAGCCTGCAAGGTTTACAGAGACATATACATAGCATAGAGAAACAATAAACCTTACTCAAAGGAAAATTTCCACATTATCTTCATGGATTTGTTTTAAGAGACCATCCCAAATCTCCTGCAGATGTGTTTCTTCCTAATGAATGAATTCATAATGTATACAAAAAATTTCACTCGTAAACCAATCCTGAATTGACTCTCCTAGAGGTTGCATGGAAATAGAGAAAAACATAGAGGTTGTTATCTTGCAATCTTCCAAAAACCAGGAAGGATACTTATCCCAAGGATTTGAAGCTCTTGGGTAAAGGAAGTTCCTAAAATTTATAATGGGTTTCTTGTCACGAGGCCTCTAGACCCCTGAAATGTGGGCATAAGGGGAAACCCCATCCCCCCAACCTCCAGAGGACTAAACTTAACACTATTCCATAAGGCCATGTCTGGACCAACCATCACAAGCCATGCACAATTCATACATATCACATAGATCATTTTACTCAGAAGGTAACCAATCTGAACATACAAGGAAATGTTGAGACAAAGAGCTGCCACCTTTCCCTCGACAGCTTGAACCCGAGCATTACTTCCACCTCCCAAAACCTCAATGGAATAACTCCTATGCCACTGGAAGCCTGCTAAGGGAGACTTGATTATGGTTCTCACTTATCCGTTAGCTGGAACAAATTTGATAGTCACTGTTTCAAAGCTCTCCAAATGCCTTCGCCCTTGGTAATCAAAGTTCTTGGACATCTCGCGCATGCTGAGGCTTGTGTGGGGGTGGCAACATTGTTAGGTGTAGAGCTTGGTTATCTTCTTGATTGTTCTGAGATTTTTTGTTTGAGCCGCGTTGGATCCCACAACACCACCTATTTAATTGTCATCAAGGAGCTCCAAGGGGGCAGTGCCCCCAAAGCTAAAAATAAATGAAATTTTACCTTGTAAAATATTGTAATTTCATAGTCAATCTGGGTCATTCATTAGGCGAATGATCTGATGTAGAATTTATGTTAATTTAGGGTTTTTTCCCTAAAATTCAACCCTTGGTTTATATGAGAGAATTGTATTGCGGTTGCGTATTATTATTCTGAGCGAGAAATAGAGAGGAGACTATGTGAAAGTGAAGATGAAATTATAGTAGATCTGTTGTAGGTTGTATCTTCATTTTGCTAGATAATATAAAAGGAAGGACTAGTTGTTTCTCCATGGACGTAGCCAAATTGGGTGAACCACATATATTTGTGTCTTGTTTTATGCGTTTTCTACTTGAGTTTCTGTAATATTTTGTGTATTTCATTTCTGTTAATTAATTTCTAACACACGCCACCACCCTTGCATAAATTCATTAATTTCATGATGGCGGTACGAATCCCACCATGTCCCTTGTCCTAGCTCTCACCCCGATTAGGGGGTAGTGCATTTCACATCCTTGAAACACCAACAAGGTTTCTTTTTTTCCATCGTGTTCCTCCCACATTTATGTGTTAGTCTAGTCCACCATGATGTATAAAGAACAATGGTATGTAGCTTTTCCAACATAGGTGTCTCTTGGGCTTCTTGGTGGAGCATTTCTCCCAGCATCCTTCTAACATAAGGTTATTACACATGCATTGCACTTCCTCTTCTCGTGGGCCTCTTCCCTTTCTTTATGTGCAAACACTTCTTTGTTGGTTTAGGTGTATGTGTAGTTAAAAAGTTGGATGAATCAATTATTTCGTTCCTTGAAATTTTTTTCACAACTGTAAAAAGTTGTTCACTTACACATCAATTCAATGGTCAATGCTTTACCAATGTGTTAGGTACAAAATGGTATGGAAATTTGCAATAGAGGCGGTGTTTAGGCCACTTGGTCAAGGTTTTGCTCCTAGTCTCCTAGTAACATATGGTTGATTACTTATGCATTACACTTCTTTGCGAGGGTGTGTATGTGAAGTTAAAAGGTCAACTATAGAAAAACACTTCCTGTCCTCCCATATTTTTTTTGTAATTTGGTTTAGAGTGATGAATAAGGTACAATATGGCATGATACTTATGCAAATTGAGGTAGTGCTTTGACCACTCGGTGGAGTTTTTTCCTATGCTCCAAATACCATAAGGTTATTTATTTGCATGTTGGATTAACTCTTTAATGCAATATCTCCCCTTGAGTGTTAATACTTCTTCGTGTGCACAATGAAAAACAGACAACAAAATATTTCCATGGTTCCTTGAAAATGCTTTCATGACTACAAAATGTCTGAACATAGTTGCTGATCAAACAAGAAAATGAACAGGTGCCCATTTTTTTGAGGTAGCAAAAAATCACCCGATTTTGAAAAGTGGCGATGCCAGAATACACTTTTTTTAAAGCATATTTTTGGCACTTTAATTTTTTTTATGTATCAAATATGAACATTTTTTTTCGATGTTAGTGATTTTCATGCTGATTTTGAAAAGTATTGATGCAACATCAACCCCTTTTTTTAGAGGGTTGATTTTTGACACTTAAAATTTTCTAATGCCTTCTTCTTCCCGTAAGATTTTTTTTAAGTGTATTTTTTGTTTGTTTGTTTCATTTTTATTTTCAATTTTGTTTGTAATGAAATCTTAATTTTTTGGCGTAGTTAAAAAAAAAAAAATGGTCAATATTTTAAAGTTACTATTTTCTATATGATTATGTAATGTTAATTAATATTTCAATGGACATCAAATAATTGTCACTAAAACACAATAATTTTAAACATTTGACAGAAGAAACACATTTTCTATATAAATATAATGAAAAAAATACTCATTTTCAGAATTTTTGTCAAAAATGACATGTCAAACAAATGATTTTTATGGGAAAATCCTAACAAAAAAACTTCAAATAGCATTTTTTATGATTTTTATGTTAAAAAATAATAGTAATCACAGGTTTTTTTACAACAAAAAAAATGATTCACTTAAAAACTAAAGTGAAATTAGATAATACAAATATTGAACATATAACAACAATAATCAAATGTTCATTCTTCTCATAAAATCTCAAAGTCAAAACATTACAAGTAAAACTAATGAAGATATCTCAAAATTGAGTTTGATTTGCAATCATAACATAAATGTCATCAAGAATATCATATAATCCATGCTCGTCGTCTTCTTCAGCTTCATTATTTTCTTCTTCCACAATATTTCCTGCTTGAGTTTCCTCAGTTTCCTCGTCTAATGGATCTTTCATGTCTGCAAATCTCCCACAGTGTCCTTTTCCAATCATTCCATATAATGGTGGTTGAGGTTCCTTTGCGTTTTTTGCCACACATGATTCATTAAAATCTCCTTTCCTCAAACCAACTTGCATTGCATCTAGAAGAAATTGAAGAGCATTAATTCTTGGTTGAATAAAATTGCGTTGTAGTGGGTCTCTTTCAATCGCAATGCAATTTCTTCCATTTTGTAGATAACATGCTAGTGTTGTACCTAATCATCAAGCACAAAAACAATAAGTAAGTAAATTAGTATAAACACATAAAAACAAAAACAAAAAATATTAAAATTCAATTTTATATAATAAAACTGACTTGAACCTTAAAATAAATCCAAAACCCAATCTTCTTCATTTGAACATAAATCTATAAGATAATTAATCAATGTTTGTGGTTTTTTATAAATGTTAAGTATCTCTCATTTTGCATCTTTATCCTCATATGTTAACTTTTTTACGACAATATCATGAACCAATACTTGGCTATAACTCTTTCCATCTACTTGGTTTAGAAGAATGGACTTATAATTATTATCTTTTGCCCAACATTCAACATGGATGAACTCACAATCACTTGGCTGACCTTTGGAAGAAATAAGATTTGACTTTTGCCTGTAACACAACATAGTAAAAGTTCAATCCACTTGTACATAAAAAAAAATTACATTAATCAAACATATAATTTCAATGTCCTACCATGTAAGCTGCATCCTTGAGTTTGATTTTCCCTTGAAGCTTGTTAATAACATTGCAAATTGTGTCTGAATGAAATGTCACAAATCTCCAAAGTGGTGATGTTGTGACTTCTTGAAAGCCCGTAACCAGTTTATTAAAAGCTTGATAAGTGTAAGGCTTACTATCATACTCAATGTTTGGGAAATTGAAACCATGAGGAATATCTGATTTTTGCAATGTCTTTACAGACACCTTGTATTATTTGATATTGGATAGTCTCCAACCCATTCCAAACGAAATAAGTAAGAGTAGGATCAAGTTCAACATTCATAAGATGTTGCTTTCTTAGCCTTTCCAACTTAATTTTTTCAATGAAACTTTTGAAAGTATTTGGTACTCCATTTGCATCCTTCTTAGACATATTAATGAAATAAATAAATATAAGTAATATAATAAAATAAAAAATTATATGAATAAAATGAATGTAAAAATCAACATATCTTTTTCAATGCAAGATAAAAATCTTTAAGTGTTGTTGTAGAACTCGATTCTGGGTAGTTGAGTACAACATCATTCCAGCTCTCTTCATTCAACATTTTAACCATATGTTCTTGTATTTTCATATAAATCTTATGATTGAATAAATAAAGTAAAAATTGCTAATATAGTGATATGTATAACAAATAATACCAACAACAATATGTTATATTTAAAAGAAAATTATAATCCAAGAAAAAGTAAAAGTATTTCAACAAACTTATTTTTGAAATTCCGAGCACATTTCCTCCAGTGACAATTCACCTGACTTCACATGACATAATATTGGTTTGAATAGTTTGTCATCTTTCACACATTGCATTGTTCTCCAAGGTGTGATAGTCATATCATCTGGACGTTTCTTCATTTCAGGACCTGTCTTACTGTCGGTACATATTATGGGTTTAGACCTTTTAACCTTCTAATTTTTTTATGGAAATATTCTCCCACAATTCGAAAATGTCATCAATCAATTCCCATATCTCCCCTATTCTAAATGCGAACTAGAAAATGTTATCTATGCCTCTGAATAGTTCTGAATTTACTTTGCCACCTTTTGATTTGATTCTATCTTCAATTTGATAACCTGTTTCCACACAACATTCCTTCCGAAAGCTTAAATTGACATTAAGCTTATCCCCACCACATTTTTTTAAAAATTCGTTATGAATAAATTTTACCCTTTAGACAAAATTCATAGACATTCTATAATTGTTATCTGCATTATGATCCAATGCCAATAAATTTGCCTCTGTTTCTGTTAAACCAACATAAATGATGCATTTCACTGTTTCAAAAATATAGTTTCCAGGATATTCCTTGATCAATTGTCTTTTGGCCTCTGCTGAATGTTTCCCTCCAATTACATAATATATGTAGTCAAAACATCGTGTCCTATCAAATGCCTCCTTTTTTGGAACTTTATTTGGATCAACAAGAACCATATAAGCCACCACATGTGCATATGGATTGTACCTGAACAATGTTTTCAAATTATGGACATGTAGGTGATGTGCCTTTCTATTTTGATATTGAGATTGTCCTTCATCTGACCTATAGAATTGGGTGACATTAAGCTCAAATATTTTTCCACCATTAATTAATTTACTATTCCTCAAGTGATTCTGAATGGCATTTTGTTTTGTTTTCATAATGCCATTCTCTAAATCAACTCCTGCTGTTATGATTTCTTTGCTGCGTTTAGAACTTTCACTTTGTTTTTTACTATTACTTATGATTTTAACAAATTTTCCAATTTTTTTATTTCTTCTTCTTCCTAGTTAACATATCTTCTTCTACACAAATAATCTCCTCATCATCAAGTGGAAGAGCGACATCCATGGGAATTTTTATTTTTGGTGTTTTATTTCTTTTCTCCTTTTCAACAACAATTCTAACCTCCTCCTCACTAATGGAAACATATTTTTGAGCTTCAGCTTGAGTTACAACTGCCACATCTTCAAAAGAAACATGTTTACCTTTGTTAGGTTGACCCATAGTATGGATTCTTTGTTGATCCCCTACATGTACCATTGCAGTGTCATGGATTGTTGATTTTGCTTCATTATCATTTCTTGTTCTGAGTCTATATGGAAATTGTTGATCACATGCATAATATTTGGTTCCATATAATAAATACCCTCTAGCATCATTGAAAGACTCTCAACAAAATCCTATCAAAGAAAACACAATATGTCAATGACCAATCATTTATAAAAAAATTAATGATCATTACAATAATACATTTCACATAAATATAAATAAGCATACTTACAATGTTATTTGAAATGTTGGATGAGATTTCTTCACACAATAGTGTAGATTCGTCATTTGTGTCATACTTGTTCTTTGAGAGACAATGTTTAACATTTTCATGTAACTTGGGCAATTTTGCAAGAACATAAACAGTGTTTAAATTCGGCACCAAACATATGTCTTGTACTTTGCCTATCACCTCATACGGTTCACCCATTCAAAATTTGTTTAATTTATTTCTTGTGAATTCATCCATTCAGAAATAATCTTTGGAGCACTTGATGGGCCAGTTAGTCGACTTTTACTTTCGGTATGTTCGACAGTGTTCAAAGCGTGTCCACCTGCAACTTTAGATGATGGAATTGTTGTCTTTGTTCTAGACATATTCACAGAGACCTTCCTTGATGCCATTTTTTTAAAAACATAAATATTTTAATTTATAAA